>CATIWR010053496.1:0-37623 GCA_949677035.1 Omphalea diandra | reverse complement strand
AACGCTGCTGAGTGGAACCCGCTTTCCATAACCACTTTCAGACACAAAAAACCGCCATGGACCAAGGCCCTTATTGCTGTTGTCATACAAGAAACATAAAATTTAAAATGCGCTATTCATTTTTTTTTTTTTTTTTTTTTTTTTTTTTGTGGTGGGGGGATGGGGGTAGAGGAAGTACATTCATAAAAGCCAAAAAGATAATAAAGCTTAAAGGGTTATATAAACAGCATAATATTGTCAATCTAATGCGAGCAAATAATAGAATATATAATATAAAAATAATTATTAACTAATTAAAAATATGAACATTGCAATATATAGGGTAAATTTCACCCATGGTGTATGAACATTTTCCTAGTTATATTAAAGCATATAACATCCATTTTCTTTCTTAAAACCTTATCTATTATGTACCATTTAACTCAAGCTCTCTGTTAATTCCATAGACAACAGTTATATAGCATCTGACATGGCAAAAAAAATTTAAAAAAAAAAAAATTAAACACTTACACTATGTCAGCACAAAATGCCATATAATTAATTATCACTTTCTAGAGTCCAGATCTACCCCAAACTCAAGGTTTCTGTAGATGAGATTCTCAGGAGTGTAGCCAAATGTAACTTCCATGAACTGAAGTACTGGTGGTGGAAGCTTCCCAACATCACCAAAACGAAAGACCACAACCTTGTCTCTTACTACCTTCTCAATAAGCCCACCACCATACTCCATCTTTGCAAGGGTTTTCTCCTTGCTCTGTGCTTGAAGAGCTAATTTTGCTGAGCCATGTCCAAATCTAGCAATGTACTCCATTGAAGCAATCTGCTCCTGCTCCCACTTGTAATGTTTCATTTGATTCTCGTCACGGCAATCAATTGCAGTGAAGAGAGTTGATTTCCCACATCCATTTAGTACAAGAAGTCCATATCATCTGCCATAATTAAGCTCAAGCACAGAATCAACAATGAGATCATGTCCATGGAAAGTAACTGACAAAGATTCAATCAGAATACGAGAGCACGCCTGTACATGTTCGATCTGATATCCAAACAGACACAACTCCATTCGACAACTTCTTCACACTTCCATTATCACCCCCCGTCGCCACCGCCGGTGCTTTAGACAATGCTGCTGCAGCAGCTGCCTTCCCACCTCTCTTGGCTGACGCTGCTGCCTTCTTCTGGATGGCTTTCTTCTTGCTTGCATTGGATGCCATCCTCAAAATCCTAAAAAACTATAGTACATGGTTTGAAAATTAAGGTAAAGAACAAACCTTGAACGGTGGATTGGGTGATTTAGGGTTCAATTTAAGTTAGTTGGGATGGAAGTGTGGAGAATGATGTGAGGAGATCATGGAAAAGAGAGAGGGAGAGGGACTAAGAGGTGAGAGAATTAATGATAATAGCATTTTGTGTTGACTTGGTGTAAGTGTTCAATTTTTAAAAAAATTTTTGGCCATGTCAATATAACTGTTCCGTCTATGGAATTAACAGAGAGCTTATATGTTGAACGGAACATAGTAGATACAGTTTTAAAAAAGAAAATGAATGTTATAAGCTTTAATGTTTATTAGTAAAATGTTCATACGCCATGCGTGAAATTTACTCGATATATATATATATATCACTATGCAGATGGTAAATATATATGTAAAGAAATACGTCTAATAACATCCAACTTGACAGAATTAAGTGTTCCAAGCTAACACAATAATTGTTAAGCTTTTATATTAAAACAATCTAGTGATTGCAGAAATTTTTTTCCCTGTACCATAATTTTACAAAATTACTAAAAATCTACAAGTTTAATTATCTAACTTTTCAACTCATCCCAACTCCCAACTTTCTCTAAGCTTCTCCTTTAGTATGCATTATATTGATATCTTGGATCTTCAATTCAACTCATCATTGACTTGAGTGATTATTGATAACAGTACAAAAAATTCACAGCAGCAGTTGCCACGATACTGTTTCCATTCTTAATATGGTCTATTTGCATTATTTAAACCCTGAAAACAGCATATCAAAATTAATTAATTAATTAATCTATCTACCAAGCAAGTAATCAATACGATTCTAATGAGATAATGTAGAAATCAAATGAATAGAATATCCAAGAATTACTTGTTTCTACGATCTTCTGGCATCCTATCAAAGTCCTTTCGCATTACAGCTGGTATTATGTCCATGCTTGCCATCTTATCTCCTTTTAGTTTCATGGCCACTCCACCTCTAGTATTTCGGCTTAGTGCTCGAATCTGATTTAAAAAGAAAAAATTGAAATAATGATAATTATCAGTTAAAAGAGATTTTCAAAATGATAATATTCATGGTTTAAATACGTTATAGTATGTAAATAAAGACGATAACAAAAAGAAATTATCATTGCAGAGAACTCGGTCCTCTAAAAATGTGAAGGTTTAACTGTTGGTTAGTAAAACAACTAAATGAAGCCTCCAGACAACCGTGTTCAGTACACCCTAGATGATATCAACACTTGATATAACATGTAAAATTCCTCACATCAATATAATTTAAAAGTATGTAAATTCTTAAACATTTTTTTCAGAGAGAGCTACCAAAAACCTAAGAGGTTTGGCAAAAGAAACTTTAACCATTGTACTATCATCAGTTAAAACAATAAGACTTCTAGAGTAATATTTTCTAATGCAACAAGTTTAAAGAGTATAGTGCAGTGAAATTTTCTCATTTTAGGACTAAAATGTAGTTATATTTCAAACATTAAGAACTAAGTATCAAATAGAATTGTATCTGAAGGACTAGTGACACTATAAACAACTTTCAAAGATCCAAGCAACTTTGAAATAGCATAAAGGAAGCTTATTTCTTTTTGGTACATCAGAAATTTAAATAAAAGTAATTATTAGTCCAAACCTTACAGAGCTTTAATAATTTTACATTAGTAGTGTGCTATTTTTAAGAAATAGCCTAAAAAAAAAAGCCACATTAACCGTAAGAAATCATAGTAGAGGAGCACATAAAACTTTGAAATAGCATAAAGGAAGTTTATTTCTTTTTCGTACATCAGAAATTTAAATAAAAGTAATTATTAGTCCAAACCTTACAGAGCTTTAATAATTTTACATTAGTAGCGTGCTATTTTTAAGAAATAGCCTAAAAAAAAAAGCCACATTAACCGTAAGAAATCATAATAGAGGAGCACATAAGATTCCCTTTTAAAAAAAAAAAAAAAAAAAAAAAAGGAAATAGAGACACCCAGAAAACAAAAGAACCAAATAAGTTGCATAATAATCATGGACACTCCACAGTCCCTAGGATCAAAAGCCCACAAAAAAGCCCAAGAAACCACCTACCTGCAACAAATTAAATGGCATAACCTCATCTTAAAAAATACAGGTCTTCTTGCCATGCAAATACCCCATCACAAACAAATTCAAGCACATCAGCCTCCTTTTCTACCAATGAGCCCTTTCCATTTTAAACCAATCAAAATCTCTACAATCTCTAATGATATGTGACTCTCCTCAAACACATTAAAAGCAAATTCCAAATACCCCAGACTGCTTGCAACGTTAAAACCAAAAACAGTGAGATTTACCATGTTTGGAAAATATAACCGATCCATCTAAGCCATATTAGGCCTTCTTTCCTGCAACAAAGAATAGCAGCAACAAAAGCCCTTACCCTAAGTAGAATCTTAGGTTTCCAAATATTTTATCATAATGACAATCAACCCAACATTTGTCTACGTTTTTCGATTGAGTAAAAGCAACAGAATTTATCAAAAGGAGAATAAAATGATGCATTCCACAACACAACAAAAGCTCAATCAATTCAATGTCTCTATTTTTAGTACTGTAATTATTTTAACTAGTTTTTTCTTCCACATTCACTCATAATGAGATGCAAATAAAGGAAAAAAAAAAAAAAAAACTATGCAATAAGAAGAAAGTGACATTTATCGACCTTTGTCAAAGCTAGTGTAAATGGTCCTATTCCTACATAAATATCCATGTGATGTGAAAGGCATTGATAATAGACAGGAGAACGTAAAAACATAGCATACATTCTCACAGGAACTTAGAATGACCAGTCCATTTTGCGAAGCCAAGGCCACAAGATCATCATTTGTGCAACAGCGAACCCATTTCAGCTCATCACCAGAAACCTGGAAAGTGAAGGTTTTAAAGCATTAGAATATATTACAATTGGGAGATAACACTAAAATCCCAAAGCACGAAAGCATATAGGACAAACCAATTGAATTGCTATGATTCCAGTTGAACGTATGGCCGAGAATACATTGAGAGGAACTTTCTTGATGTAACCATTGACTGTGAGCATTATTAGAAACTGATCTCCAGCAAAATCATTCACAGGAATAATGGAAGTTATTCTTTCACCATCAGACAAAGATAAGATCTGTCACCAAAGTGAAATAGTAATTAGCAACCTCAAGGCATTAGGAAAAAAAAATATAATGAGGGTGAAAAAAAAAAAAAAGATAAAAGAACAATGAATACCTGGACCAGTGGTGTGCCAACAGCAGTTTTGGAGCATTCAGGAATTTTATAAGCACGAGCTGAATACACTATGCCCCAATCACTGCAGCAAACAATAAACAAGTTATACATTAAATAGCATGATGAGAATTGATAATGGAACAAAAAAAATTACAGCTTTGAGCGTAAATACACATCAAGTAATGTGGCATCTGCGATAATCTTAAAATCAGAATCAAAGTGATGAACAAATTTAAATAAATATCCTTAGAAATCAGGTGCAACTATGAAAACAATATGAAGACAATTCCTTGCTAAAAAACAAGCAGGGTAAAATTTCTTAGTCAAACACCATGTTCATCAGTCAAAAACATGGTGATAAGATCTTAATAAATTCACATGCAAATTGACCATAAGCCATGAAAAAGGCAATTGACCTATATGGTTTTAACGAGAGTTGGCCGGCGGGTAATGAAAGGGAAGTGCAAGCAAGAGGTAAAGCAGCTCAAGCTCCCAAGCTGGCTCTCT
Source organism: Omphalea diandra (assembly GCA_949677035.1). Taxonomy (NCBI): domain Eukaryota; kingdom Viridiplantae; phylum Streptophyta; class Magnoliopsida; order Malpighiales; family Euphorbiaceae; genus Omphalea; species Omphalea diandra. Next base: position 32,614 of record CATIWR010053496.1, on the reverse strand, counting down.
CTTGTCTCAGTGCAAGGAATCTTTCTTCACACCTATTTCCCCACACATTAATTCCTTTAATGACCAATACAGGGTTCATATGGACACTCCAGGACTCATTTTTCAAGTCAAAGATTCAAGACCTTGTTCATTAATAAGATAGAAAGATAAAGTGCATACTATGCAGCACCTAGTTTGAGCAAGAAAATGGATGAAATAGAAAGAAAAAAGTCTAGATTGCTACCCGGTGTGTGCGAGCAGTTGAAGTCAGTTAACGAGTTTTCCCCTACAACCAGAGGGCAAAGAGAAGTTAGTTATCTTGCTCGCTCACACTAGAATCTCCCATTCCCACTTGACCTTCAGACTCCACTTGCATGTGCTTAGCTTAGGAAGCACTCATCCATTACTTATGCTTCTGGGGGATGCTACCATTATTAAAAGAGAATAGCATTATCAGATTGTAAAGAGATGCTGTTGAGGACTCCTATGGAAAGTATCTCTCTTCATTATAAATATTAAGAAAAGGTAAAGGGAACTTGCCTAAGCTTTCTCACTTTCGGGATTGACCTACCTTTTGCTAAGACCAGCTATTCCAAAAGGTCCTAACAGTGGATAAGGCGCAAACAGCCAATACAGAACATCTATCTCATATCTGTTAATCTGTCACTGTCTCTCTTCCTCTGAAACTAAGTCAACCGCTTCTGAACCAGCTGGAAATAAATATCTTGATGGATCCCCCCAAACCCCCCCTTCCCCTCTCTTCTGTCTCTATTTTTGTTCTTTCCTGAGATCATTGATGTTTAGAATATTTTTTTTATCACAGCAACAGCAAGGTACCAAACAAAGGAAGAAGATGGTGACAATTTAAAATGGAGATCTACAACACGCTCAGGGTTTCTCCAAAAAAATAAAGAATCATGGTTTTAGATTATGTAACAATCATTATGTCACTATTTTTTGTCTTACTGTGACCATTATATTACAGTCAAAAAAATTTTGCCAACTGTCATGGATGTTATGTAACAGTAACGGTTGTTATAATAATGAAGGGCAGGAATCTTTTATCTTTTCTGCAGGTTTCACATTCTGCTGTCCTATTTTCTTTACTGCCCAGCAGCCAGCACCAATAAGACCATTTTTTCCATTTCCCTTTCATTTTCTTCTCTTTTATTTCTTCTCCTTCCATTTTGTTTGCGCCTGCCAAACCCAGTAGCTTGCCTTTCAGCAATTCTTCATAGATTAACTCAAAAAACTCAAAAATTTAAGGAGGATTTCATCACACTACACTTAAAGGTGTTTCAATATTTATAGTCTCCTTTTTTTACCGTTTCACTAGCTTTTAGATTACAAAATATTGTTAGATTTTAAGTTTTAATTAGATAATTAGCTTTATTAAAGGCTAAAAGATACATTTATCTTAATTAGAAGTTAAACTTAAATTAGGTGTTTATCTCGATTAGTGGCTATATTATGTGTAGATATCAATAAATTTGTCTATAATTAGTAAAGTTACTTGTATAAGTTATATTGATTTTGGACAAAACCTACAGATTTTATGTCTTTGTTTATGTTATTCTATGCTTAGTAAGTCATAGTTTTAATGGATTATGAAAATATTCCTTAGTTTGCAATATTTTCTAATTTCCCACGTAAAAAATTACAAAGCAGTTAGTAATTATCATCACATTATGGCCTTGATGTTGCATGCGACCACAATCGCGATTTAAATATGTGAAGAATTAACCTAACAAAAACAAAAGAAAAGGTACCTTTAGACAATATGAATCAAAAGAGACATTTTATAATTAATTAAGATAAAATTTCATTGTGTGTACATATATCCCAGGTGGTACACTTGCATTGCATGTGATATTTATTTTCTCAAATTTATTTTTAATTTTATTTATTTATTTATTTACTTATTATTATTATTATTACGGCTAATGAAAAAAAAAAACCCAAATTTTTTACATTTTCACAATTCTATCCAAACTTTTAAAATAGATAATTTTACACAAAATTCGCCAAACTTGTAGCAGTCATACCCAAAGTCAATTTGTATTAAAACTATTGTCATTTACTAACATAATTACTATATACTTATCATGCATTTTGCATCCATATCAACTAAAATTTTCAAAATATTGAAAATGACTCATTTTTATATTTTAATTTATTTGAAATTTACATTTTACAATATTTTTCCATTTTTTATAAAAAAAATAAGCTGATAATCAATTCCACAATTAAGAATGTGATTTTTTTAAGTAAAATACTTCAACAAATAATATAAGCTCTCCACCTACAAATTTAAAATTGGGTACTAATAATCAACCTATTCAATGTGCGCTAGGTCCATTTAGTTAGTAAAGACTACAACTCAATCCATTACTCAATATGGATCAAGCCAACATAATTATAAGATGCAGCTCAGCCATAATGAACATTCTGGAATAAATAACCACCACCCTGACAATAACCCTGACATACTTGATCGTAGATGATCCACCACTATTGGCTTACATCAACCGTACTAACTCACCACTCTAAGGAGCAAATCAAACAAATCCTATTGATTTCTTTCCACATAATAAATTTGGAAAACAAAAGTCTCTCACATTCAAGACCCATAAATTGTTGTTCAATTAGATTTGGCGCACCAAGAATTTACCACAATATTGATAGAGGTCAAACAATCCTCGAATTCCTCCTCTAAGAATTCCCAACAAATGCTCCCACGTCCACCATCAACTTATCCATATCAAACTTGGAGTCAAGCTCGGCATGCCCAAGCTAATGCTTTGCAACCAAATGCTCGTTGCTATAGACAATACCGATGAACCTCATACAACCCTACCAATGGATATATGGGCAATTCCGACAACCTTTGATCTGACTTAACATCAAAGTGAACATCCAAGTTAGACCAAATTCCTCTCTCATCTTTTTTTGTCTTGCAAATCCTAGCTCATAAGGGTAGAGCTACTAGATTTGTCATTGATGTGGTGAGTATAGACCTTTGTAGTCTATAACCATTATTATGTATGGATCTTAACCTCAACCTTCAACCCAACAACGACCACCCAGACAATGATGCTACCATCCCTAGTCTCATAGACGATCCATCACTATTGGCTCATGATGACCTTACCAACCACCCATGGAGTGACTCTTCTCGATTTCTTAGGTGTTAAATTTGGAAATAGGAATTCTTCACATTCAAGATCCACAAGCTGCTACTCAGATTCTGCATACCAAGAATTTATCACAATATTGAGAGAGGTCAAACAATCCTTGAGTTCCTCCGCTAAGAATTCTTAGCAAATGTTGCCTCCACCATCAGCTCATCCATATCAAACTCGAAGTCAAGCTCAGCATGCCAAGCCCAAGCTAAGGCTTTGCCACAAATTGCTTGGCATGATGTTATGACAACACTAATGAATCCTCATGTAAGGTCACCACTAGACATACGAGCCATTCTGACAATATTTTCTTCGATAAAGTGGTCATCCAACAAAAGATCATGAAAATTTTCAAAAGAATACAAGGATAATTTTGTTTTGAATTATCACGCTCACAACCGTAACTCTATCTCAAGCAGTAAGAGATGAGGTAGCGCTTAAAAAATTCAAATTGCCTAGCATCGATAATTATGATGGTTCATTGATCTGTATCTTCACAAGTTCCATAAATTCAAATTGCCTACCATCGATAATTATGAATGTTCAGTGATTCGTGGAGCGATCTTCACAAGTTCAATTCTAAGCTAGAATTGCAAAATTGCTAAATGCTCTCCTATGTAAATTTTTCCCTTCTACTTTAGGAGTAACTCAAACTCGCAATCAAGATTTGGATCATGGCCCATTTTGTATCCATAAATTCCCCAAATTCAATTTTATTCGACTTACATGAAGTGGTCCATGAGGAAAAGTTCTTATCCGTCTAAGATCAAGATAATTGTTGTTATGCAACCTCCAAGAATTACCAACAAAGTTCAAAAAATGAATGGATGAATCATTATAATAAGGATGTTTGTTTCTCTCTCAGCTCAATATTGTTTTACTTTCTTCAAGTCAATGAGAAATCCAAGGAACTTTACCTGGACAGATCAGTGCCAAAAAGCCTCTCAAGAGCTCAAGACTTTTCTTAGCTCACCACCTTTGCTCAGTAGGTCAATATAAGACAAACATTACATATGCACCTAACTGCTACTAAAGATACTATGGCCTCAATTTTTATTAGAAAGGAAGGAGCCCAACTTCCCATATAATATGAGTAAAGTCCTTCATGGAGCAGAGTCAAATATCTTCATAGGGTAGAACTCAGCTATCCAATTTTGAAAAATTGGCTTATCTATGTTATGAAGTTCAAACTTTATTTTCAGGCTCACACTATCACTAAGAATTAATCAACAGTTGCAAATGGGGTTGAAAAAAGCAAAAACATCAAAAAGGATCACAATATGAGCAATTTGTCTACAGGAGTTTGATATCTACCTAGATAAGCTCTCAACACTCGAGTGTTGGCTAACTTTGTTGCTGAATTAATAAGGGATGAGTTAGGTAGCTTTTCCGTTCCTAATAAGCAAGAATGGCAATTGTTTGTTGATGTTGCATATAGAGTAGATCAGACGAGCAAGCATTATCTTGAAAGACCCAAGTAAGATCATCATCGAATTCACTATCAAATTGAAGTTTAAGGATACAAATAACATTGTTGAATATGAGTCCTTAGTAACAACCTTACTTGCCTCAAAAGGACAACCTAAACATGTCATTATCCATAAAAATTCTCAACTTGTCAACGAAAACATACCATGATGAAGTATGTGGAGCACACCAAACATTTTGTTGAGAATCTTGAAATAGAAAAGCATAGCAAAGGTGCGTGGCAAATACCCCATGCTTATAATGATGTTGATATGTGAGCTTCGATCGTTGCCTCCCGTTACTCAACCATTCTAATGGAGTTCTATTGGAAGAAAGAAACCATCCCAATGTTTTGTTGATTGCCCACATCTCAATATAGCTAAAGATAATTGGAGTCCACTTATCAAATATTTGAAATATGAATAGTTACCTACAGATGTAAAAGAGGACCAAGCCATCTTACTAAAGCAACAAACTACTGTGCAAATGATCTTATAGTCAACCTTGGTTCATATCTATTGCGAAGGATTGAGAACCATTTTTGAGAGAAATTCATAGAGGGCATATAAAGGGCTCATGAGGCAAGAACTACCTAGCCCAAAAAGTTGTTTTGTTTGAAAATATTTTGCCAAAAAACCTGTTCAGAGAGTAATGTATGTTAAAAGCATAACACCATTATCAGGCAACCCTCTAGCTTTCGATAACCCATTGGTCCATCCTAACCTTTCTATCAATATGAAATTGATATTTGAGTTTCATTTCCACAAGCATCTAGCCAATAGAAATTTGTAGTGGTAGCTATTGATCACTTTTTAAAATGACTAGAGGCAAAAGCTCTTGCTACTATAATTTCAACTAAAGTGCTTTACTTTTCAAAAGATGTGTGATATATTGTTTTGGTATTTCAAAGGTCTTAATCTCAGATAATGACAAGCAATTTGATTGTGAGAAATTCACATCTTATTGTTATAGCTTAGCCATTGATCTAGGATTCACTTTCATAGTTCATTCACAAAGTAATGGCATAACTTTAGTCACAAATTCCGTCATTCTTCAAGGATTAAAGAAGCGGGTTAATGAAGCTAAAAGTATATGCATTGACAACTTAATCACATGGTAAGGGCATTTTGAACAATCCCAAAAACTGCTACAAAGCAAACACATTTTTCCTTAGTGTTTCATGATAAGACGGTTATCCTAGTTGAAATTCGTTTTGTATCCTATCGAGTGCTCCATTATGACAAAGAAAAGAATGAGGCCGAGTTGCATCTTAACCTTGATCTTCTTTCTTTAAAAAAAAAAAAAAAGTAGCAGCAACCATAACAATAGCTACACACCAACATCATGTGGTTCGGTTCCATAACAAACATGTTAACCACTAAACTCTTAAAAGTTGGGGACTTATTGATGTCACCAAGGGTGACTTCAAAGTTAGCAACCTCGAGACAAACTAAAAAGGTCCATTGAATATTATCAAAATTGTTAGAACCCTACTTATAAGTTGCAACTTTTGATGGCAAAGATATTCCTCGTACATGGAGTATTGAAAATCCCAAGAAGTATTCTATGTAATAAGCCTAGAGTTTTTTTTTTTTTCTTTTTTAGTTTTATCATTAATAACACTATAAGCCAACATAAGGCTAATTGAGCAATCAATTTTTGTCTGTCTTTAAGTTCACTAAAATGAGAAGTTGTGCTTCATAGTTTGTTTCTAGCTTTCACAGCATGCCTCACTCTATCACACGGATGATTTTGTTCTATTTACAAGGCAAAAGTGTGCAAAATACCAAGCTTACGACAAGCAAGTGGCTAAGAAGAGAACAATCACAGTCGTTGAGCCTATGTATAGCCAATAAGAGCCTTATAAAAGACTTATGAGCATAAAAAGACTAGTCAATGTACATTTTACGACCTAATCATCACAAAGCAGACCTTGCTTTGAACATTTTATGCAAGAGCCTTTCAACTTAATTTTTTGCATTTGGATGCAACGCTTAACTTCTTTACACATTTTAACTTCGTATTCTTCCATAATACATGAAGATGTTCAATTTTCATGTGGTGGAAAACCTGTGGCCACATACTCGATAACTACCAAACCACTTAACATAAAACTTTCCATTCATTTTGTAAATATTTAAATAAAAAAATGGCTTGAAGGCTCAATAAATTACAAGGGAATCTATTCCTCTTCATTGACTTCACAATTGACAAACGTAAAATCTAGCTCTGGGAATTGTTCAGCTAGGGCCTCTTTGATTTATGTATTGTATGCCATACATATAGTGACCATTTCCTTGTTGGCTAAGGTATGAGCTTCAGCTTCTTTTCCTTTCCAATATGCTACTTTAGTTGTTGACACTGATAGCTACTATTAGCTCAATTACTTGACTTGTCAGCTCAATTTTTCCTTCCTTTGATTGATTATTTTTGCTTTCCAGGCCGATATATTTCTCCTTTCCTTCTAAAGCGGTTTTAGCTTTTGTAAGCAGCCTAGACCCTTCTTCATTTTGCTTCATTACTTCTTCATAATCTTTGCTAAGGATTTTAATCCTTATTGATCTTTATACAACTTTTCCCTCAACTTGATTACTTTCCTTGCCTCCTTATCTACTACTTTCACTCATCTGTATAATAGATTCGGCAACAACCGAATGACATAAATAAATTTACAGCTACTACTCGTCCTATCGTTTACTACTTATACAAACAACAACATTGAGTTTGGCTTATCTCTAGTTACTTGGTTGAAAGGTTTTGCCACTGCTCTTCATTCTTGGTTAGCAAGCATATTCTGCTCAATATTTTATTTACAAATAGTTGTTCAGGGTGCAATTTTCTTTATGCTTATTTTGCAAGTACCCTCTAAGAGTTGAGCACTTAGGCAAGTTTCTTGGCATCATAAATGCCTCTTCGTCATACTCTTAATCTCTATTGGCTCCACCTGAGCACCTTTCAATGGAGTCAATCCAAGGTCTTCTTAGGGAGTAGACCTCAACGCCTGTCTCATTTGCCGAGATGTTTGTCCTAGTCCTTGGTTCATCTCTTGGCTCAATCGTGACCTCAGCATTTGCATATTACATTGTGAAGTCTTCTATTGTTGGCTCTTTCCCATCCCTTTCTTTTTCTATAACTTTTTTTAAACTTTATGATGGACCTTAACCAGCTTGTATACTGTCTTTAGCAAGCTACCTTTGTGTTGAATGCTTTCATATCCATATTTGCATAACAAACAAACACTAGATATCCATTAGTAGTGATAAGCAAGAGTTTGAGCTATGAAGTTCGTACTAGATGTGGGTTTGATAGGGTAGTGAGATTCCATCCGTTTGATTAGATCTATTGTACTTCCAATCTTTACTTGAAACTTTGCTTCCATCTCCTTGTATTGCTCTAGCATAGGAATCTACAATTACCATTGTCTTTCTATGATCCACCTCTCCTTCATGTGTTACTACGAAATACTTGATTCCATTCTTGATTGAAAATGGAAAATGATTGAAGTGGCTCAGTCTAGATTTAGACGACAATGCCAGTGGTCCTCACCAGATCGGTAGGAATGGAATGTGAATGCATTACATCCCTATTGAGCATAAGTTTTCTTGTTGAGCCAATAGATCCATCCTTACCAGCATCCTCAACCCATTCAGTGCTATTTGGGCTCTAGAAAGATTGATTGCTCATAGTAGCTCTTGCAAAAATGGAGGCATTAGGAGCCTAATTCCTGCCTTCAGATCCTCTTCATAAAGCATGAATTTGTTCGGGCCTAAATCCTACACCCTTTGGCTTGATTCTTAGTGTTTCTTTTGCCTCGTCCTCTTCCCTTGACTCTTCCATCACAATTTCTTCTTCCTCTTATTATGCTTCATCCATGGCTCTCACCTTCATTTTTGTTGAATTCATGACCATCTCTTCATGAATATGACGGTAGGGACTGGTCATCTCCTTTAATATCATATTCTTTGCAAACGTAGAACCATGGTTTGATGTTTCCCTTTCACCCATGGGAGTGTTTGTAGTTGTATGTGTCCATGGTAAGATTGAAAGAAACTCAAATTTCCAAAAATTATAAATAAAAAATGGAGCAAAGGAAATAGGGTTTACACTTTTAATAATGCACGAGAAAAACGTAGCAGCAAATGATTAGAAATGAAGAATCAAGTGGTTTTCTCAACTGTTTCAAATATCTCAACGTGTTGCAAGTTTTAAAGGAGAAGAAGGTAAGAGAAAGTGGAAGGATAACTGATAGCTAAGGTTTTCTTAGAGCAAGAAACCATCAATGACATTGAATAAAACACCATAAGTCGCACCATTGGCTACTAGTTACGTGGCAAGTAGTGCTAGAACATGGGCAATACTCTTATAAATCGTGGGACGATTCCATGAATGTGCAACACCTGGCACATTGGTTTTGAAATCATCCAGAGAACAGTTTGTTTTTTAGTCTTACCTTAGGAATTATCAACCGTATTCATTTTAGTATTGTAAGATTATTGCGAGTAACTCAAAGCATGTATGATGAGTGCTAAAATAAGACGTAAATAGACTCAGACCATAGGGAATCATGTGATAACCACTCCATCCAATAGGGGCTAGGTCTAGTCAAACTAGCAAAGACTATGACTCCGTGCATACTCAGTATGGATTAGGCCGGCCTTCCATAAGATGGTAGCTCAGCCTATGAACATTCCTGAATAAACAAGACTTCAAGTCCTATAACCAACTTGGTAGCTCAAGCAAAAGACCCTACCTAGCACTCCTACATAAAGAGTGAATAACAAGTATTTTTGATATCTAATACCTTCCATTTACTCTTTGTTCCTCCCTAGACTCAATCCAACTTGAATATCAAAGTAGATATCCAAGATAAACCGGATTCCTCTGTCATCTCTGTCTTATCGATGCTAACTACTAAGGTTGGAGCAAACAAATTTATCAAGATATAATCGTGAAAATTGCAAACACACACACACACCCTATACAAAAAGGAAAACTATAAATGTTTATAATATTCATAAATATCTATTACCATAAGATTTGATAACAATATGTATGATTTATTTTAAGTCTATGTGAATAAATAATGAAGATTAATTCAATATTCTGTTCAAGCTTAGAAGTATGGATGACTGTTCGAATAAAATCTGAACTCTAACAAAATAGAAAATAAATTCATATGCTTTGTGATCTTTAATTAAAATGATGCAAAGTATTTCAATTTGAAAATTTGTATATAGTTTAATGTATGTGCAGCTAAAATACTTGAATAGTTTAAAGCTTAGAGAATCCATTATCATCATAAATTGGAAGTTGATTTAGTGCTACTTTTCATTTGTTCATTACAATGAGAACAAGAATCACATGCAATTAATGTGACAAAATTCTGTTCAAGCTTAGAAGTATGGATGACTGTTCGAATAAAATCTGAACTCTAACAAAATAGAAAATAAATTATGAAAGAAAGGCAATAACGACCAACATATATGAAGTTCGTTTTAACAATTGCTTAGGCCTTAAGCATCAGGCCTAATTATTTGAGAAATAAGCAATTACAAGCTCTGAAATTTTGGCATGCCAAACAAACTAATTGAAAAGGGCCAACTAATAGCTACCCAATGACAATTAAAAAGAAAGTATTAATAGGCTGCTAATAAATAGCCATGAAAGGCAATTGATAAAAAAGAACAAGGATAAAAATAGCATGTCATCAGAAAGGGAAAAAAAAAAAAAGCCACATAATAATAATAAAATAATAACAAAAATAATAATAATAGTAATTATTATTATTATTATTATTATTATTATTATTATTCTTTGAAAAGTTTTTAAGAAAATATATGCTTATTAATTTTACAAGTATTTTATAAAACATAAATTTACCATGTAACTTGTGACTTAACGACTAATAATGACAAAACAAGATCAAACATAAATGGAAATGAGAGATGATGAAATAATTACCTAAAATATAGCACATGGTCGTGTGCACGACAGACAATAGAGTCAGACATTGCATCATTAACTCTCAGTTTTCCAACAGATTTACCAATTGTTCCACGATTTTGAAGATTAAAAGTGCCAGGCTTCAACCGCTTCACATAACCTTTTTCACTAAGGACCTGAAAATTTTAAAGAAAAAAAACATCCTGAAAAGAAAGGCTGTTTGATTGTAAGAAATCCATAAACACTATGATTATTATAGGAAGATAAATTAAATCCAACAATTCAATGTCATGCTGATCAAATAAGAAAACAATGCAAACGAAAAATTCATCAGTATTCATGTCACATACCAGAAGTGTCTCTTCATTTGGAATAACATCTATATCTTCAAGTTGGCCACTATCTGACTCCTCCAACAATGAGCGCCTCGGACTTGAAAACTTATTCTTGAGCTCTACAGCATCTTGTTCAATCGACTAAAAGATGAATTGCAGGAATTAGGAAATGAATCAGTAGCTGTAATAGAGCAGAAAATGAGTTCAATCAAAACAATGGGACAAGAACTATATCAATTGCAACTTGGATTGGGCTGATGTAAGACAAGGAACATCTCTAACCACCATTTGTGGTTGGGAAAGAACCACCATCCTTTTAAAATCTTTAGACTGAGTGGGGGAGGTTAATGTTTCGTACTTGGATTGGGGTTTGAGCATTTGGTGTGGGTATATACCTAGTTGTCAGACTTGACTAATGTCTAAATTCTACTACACTCGGAATCAGCTGGAAAGGATCCAAATACTGAAAACAGGTGCTTACATACAAAATAAATAAGATTTGAAAACAGGAGCATACATACAAAATAAATAAGATTTACAGGCAATCTGTGGGCAGTAAACTTTCAAGTACGAAACATTAACCTAAATCAATCCATGCATTTTTTTCTCTTAATTCTTTTTAATTAGCTATCCCAGATTCTACAGCTTCCTCTATTCCAATACAACACCATTTCTTTCTCTTTAAATAAATCTGGAAGCACACACACACAACCTTCTGTTCCTAAGAATCAGAATTTGTTATTGTAAAGAATAACCCACAACTATGGCTTCTTTAAAATTTAAAATGTATACAATTTTTCCACTAAAAGTATGTGATTTTAACTTCTATATCCAATTTTTTTCTAAAATTTTCTCTCTTATCACATTATTTTTCTTTCAAACCAGGATCAGTCAATTTGACGCTGTGTATCATACATGCAACAAATTTGGGAATGCACAATCTGGAAATAATTCCATTGGAGGATAGGAGTGACAACTATAGTAACATTGGTTGAAGACATAATATCCCCTTAAATACCATTTAGATTTATGTACTGACCCGTTATACTCAACTCTACTCAATTGAATCTTAATTTCAAGTTAATTAGGGTCGTACTATATGGATTCGTTTTTTCCACTCAAAGTGATCTTGGGCCACATTTTCAAAAAGAAATAAAGCCTCTAAGTCATTTTCAATTACTCTCCTCCGTGTGAGCTTAGATCTACCCCGCCCTTTCTTACATGTGTCTACTCTAATGTGTTCTACTCTTCTAACTGATGCATCTAAAAGTCCACGACTCACATGTAAAGCCTCTAATGTACCGACCCATTATAAGTCAAATAAATGAAGGTGCACCGGGTCAATCAAGGATCCAAAATTATAACCTCCTTTCCTCTCTAAATCCATTGCTGCAGCCTCAGCCGATGGCTCTGTAGCAACTGCAATTTACATAAACAGCTTGACCAGTTCTGACAATTTCTTGAGATTATACGTATATTCAGTGAGCTTAATAACAATGAAGGGTTGGCTAAATTTGACAAAATCACAAAGGTTAAAATTTGTTGGTCATAGTAGTTTCCCTATTTCAGTCAATTTTGCTCTGTTTTAAAGAGTTGTCTGCAGTTCAAGCTAAAAATGATTTGAAAGCATTACTTCACTTGAATGTGTTCATGAATTCTAGTTATTAACTAAATATAGAATTGGGTATTTAAATTTCTGACACACTTGAGGATTTAAATAATTTACCACCCACAGACTATCTTCTGTATGATTACTAGGACTAAAACTTAAAAACCAAATTTAAGACCCTAAATCTAATCTCAACCCGTCCCAGAAAAGTAAGAATTTCAATATAGAAAATATCCTTACTGCTGAATCTGCAATAAATATTTATTCCAATACCATATGGAGTTATCTTATTGTCTGCATCAACCAAAAAAAAAAGCACAAACCAAATATGTATATACCATCTAATGGTTCGATTTGAGCTGCTTCAGAATGTCATGATAAACATTTGGAAGGCAATTGCAGCGAACATTAACTACATCCTCAAACAATTTAAATATACTTCTCATAATGTTATTAAATAGAGATTTAAAGCAAGAATCGGAATTGTCATTTGCTGAATCGAGAACCACATTGGACGGTTCAGAGAACAATGCTTATAACAATTTAGGTGATTATTACAGAGGTAATCGATAAGCCAAAGCAGAAAACTGAATGTGTTGCCACAAAAGCAATAGCAAAGCATCAAAAAAAGGATGCAGAAGACAGGGAAACAAAAAAAAGATTTTAAAGCACTTACATTACCCATCCCAAAGTTTCTATATCTTTAAATAAAAATCCTTGCAATAGATTATAAACCTAGTTATCTAAATTCAACTACACAACAAAACTGGAAGAAAAATGACGATATTAAAAGATTTAAAACAAAAGAATCTTGAAATCAGAGAAATTACGCTGATGAAATCAGTACTGATACAAAAGAACTAATAAGGAATAAATCACATAACCAGAACATTATTTAATGAAATTAAAGCTTAATGCTCCAAAATCCTGACATGATATAATTTAAGCTCAGTGAGTTTACGAAAATTTATGCAAAAAGCATAAATCTTTGGAAACTGTTAAGTTAAATCTTATATGAAGTGACAAAAGAAGAGATAGGCAAGTAATAAGATACTGTGCAAAAACAGACGCTAGTATAGCAGAACATGTTGAATTAATAATCAAGATACAAGTAGCCTTTGCTGAAATATATTACCTTTAATATGTTTTGCCTGCTTGACAATAGTTTCTCTAGCCTTGAGATTTGTTCCATTAACAATTTGCATTCATCAACAAACTTCTTTCTCTGCAAAATATGTATCTCTCATTCATAAGATGTCATTTGCAAATTGTGAGCTTGTAACCTAATTGAGAAAACAGAGATAACAAGAAGCACAATATTGATTACCTCAAGAAGCGTAAGTCTTCTTAGGCTTATGTCCAATATCGCCTCAGCCTGCTTCTCAGAAAGACTAAATCCTGCATTGAAGAATACAAAAAATAATTAACAAAGCCAATTAGATTACTTCATCCTTGTACAGAACCAAATAAGAAAAATCAAGCTGCAACTTTTTAAGCTTTGATCTGTTCTTACTATGTTTAAGCACAGAGAAACTGTCATTTAATAGCTCATGATAAGACTACGTGATATCCTTTAACAAAAAAGAAATTATAAACAGTCTAATATCCAAAGCTTTATAAAAAATCATGTGTTAATTAAGCAAACAAATAGGCTTGCAATGCACATACAAAAACATCTAGATCTCTAAAATACAAGCATAATAAGCAATTTGGGAGGCAATTTTAGCTCCATAAGTTGTTTGCCTTAGGAAAAAAATATTATCTCTATCCCAAGAAAGTTGTCAGCTACCATTTTTCACATTGTTTAAGAAAATATATTTAAAGTTTTGTCAACTAACTATGTACAATACATCTTTCCATTTACACTGTTGTTTAAATTTAATGAGAAAATAAATTTACTCTACTATTAATGAGGGTAAATTAGAAAAATTGATTAGAATTAATGAAAGTTGACATGTATTTTTGGACATTCAAAAAATGAATAGTAGACAACTTTTTTGGGACAGAGATAGAAGCACATAACTTCTTAGAGAACACACCCAAATAACAAACAATATATGTGTGTGTGTGTGTGTGTAATTTAATATTTTCTTATATATTCTACATACTTTAATTGTTGGACACTATTTCTCTATTTAAAAATAAATTTATCTATTAACTTCCTATTTACCTAAACTAACCTTTAAATCAAGGGTATTTTAGTCAATTCGGAAATTCTATCCCTATCCATGATATATATATATATATATATATATAGATATATGATGTCTAAAGACTCCATCCAAAACAAAATCTAGAAGATGGCTTCATCAAGTCAAGAAAAATGGAGTGAGAAATATAAGGAAATATAAATCATAAGGGAATCTCACCATTCCTTAGACCAGCAGATGCAGCTGCATTGCTTGAAGCATCCTTTATTATGCATATCACCTCATCCAAATTATCAAGTCCTACCACAACACCCTAAATGAACATATAACACCCATAATCATATCCATAATAAAACATCCAAATTTACTCGGCAAGTGTTTTGCATCTAATGAAAGCTAAGTCAGTCAATTCTCTTCAAAATTATGACAATTGTACTGTCTAGTGGTGCTATTTCATGGCACTAAAAGAGAAAAAAAAACATCCAAAAAGAGTGATGAAGAGAAAAAAACAAACTTGAACCCAACTTACAAGGGTTAGGAAGTATATACCCACTATTTATGTGTGCCTGGAAAGTCACATCCCTCTTGCTTTTATTTTTGCAGGGCAGAGTTTTGAAAACTGGCTGATATGTTAGTGTAAGCCTTTGCGTACAGAAAGTTTATCCTTTTGATACAATACTTTCATTCACTTGTATGAGGTTTTGAATTCAAATGGCACAATGTGGGAATAACAGCCATTTCACACCATGACACAAGGAGAGTAACAGCTGGGCAAAGGAGGTGGAGGAGGAGGAGGAGAAGAAGAAGAAGAAGAGAAATAGGAAGAAGAATGAGGAATACCGGAGGAGGGGGAGAGGAAATGGGAGGCATGGGCAATTAAAGGAGACGAATAATGCCAATGTGTGTGTATATACATATTTCCTTTTAAATCCCTAATAAATAAAATGGTCTTTTTATTACTTTCAAAAGCCTCATGCACAACAGCTCTTTGGGTCGTCATTTTGGACCCTAGTAAATATATTTTTTCTACACAAACTATTTTAAAGAGCATTCTGATACAAAAAGCCAAGGCAAGTTAGCAAAGGATTCACTTCAACTTCAAGGCCCAATTATAAAGGGAAGGCTAAAGAAGTTTAAGGATGTAATTGGCGCATTCATGCAATAAGGAATTACACTTTGATTAGCCCAAGAAGAGCAAAGGATGTGTGAAGCCAATTAAAAGCTAATGGGAGTTTAAACTCTTCAAATAGAGCACTTAACTTAATACAATGGAGCTCAACTTGTGGAGAGCATCCAAGCGTGACCCAATTCAGCCAAGGCATGTAAAAAGAAGCTCAAGGCATGTAAAAAGAAGCCCAAGTCGTGTAAACAAGGAAATAAGGCCTAAAGTCAAAGATTTTTGCAAGATTTCCTTAGTTGGCAATATTTCCTAATGCCATTAGGATTTCCTCATTAGGTCGAATCATTTTCCTTTTCTATTTAGGAAGAGTTGTTCTTTAGTTAAGAAAGTATCTTGGTTTAATTTTGTAGACCAATCATAATGTTTCTTTAGTTTTCCTATTTAGTTTAGGATTGTCTTTTTCCTTATTACATTAGGAAATATTGAATTCTGTTAAGGAATGTAAACTAAATCCTAATTGGTTTTGGATTAAGCATTGTAAGGGTATAAATAGCCCTCATATTCTGGCAAGAGGGAATGATTCAATCAATATTATTATTGTTGGCAATTTTACTTATAAGATTAAATTCTCTTCTTGAGTTCTTGAGTGGACTTAGTGAGATTGTTGAGTGAAGGCTTAATAATTTAACAAACTTGTTAATTCTGATTTTAAATTAGCTTGGTTAATTTAAGGTTTGAGTTAACACAACTTTGAATCTTTATAACTTAGGTTGTTAGAAACAAGTTTTCTAGAGGTCTAGTTGGGATTTGAAGATCAAAACTCCAATACTTGGTTTGATAGATTTTGGGCAACTATTATTTATCATACGGTTAAGGATCAATCCAACCTTATTCGTATCATTTGGTATCAGAGCTAAGGTTTCAAATCAAGTAAGTTATCTCCAAAATTTGTTGTTCTTTGTGTTCTTATTGTTTTTACATCAAATTGGGTCCTATCTCCTTCATAGGGCTCTAATTCTGTTTATTTTTGTTCTATCTTATCCCAGTCTATTTCTTTATTTTTCTCCCATCAACTTAGTTTTTCTTATCTTATTAATCATTCTTTTGTGTTAGAACTCAATTCTGGTTTGTTTGTATAAAGAAAATCACAAAAAAAAAAAAAACTCCTAACTTGCTATTAGCACTCTATCATTGTTTAATTCAGTTGTTCTTGTTCCATTGTGTTTCCATTATATTTTTCTTTGATTTCCATCTTTAAATTAGTGTGTTTCATCATCCAAAAATGCACTTGCATCATTAGAATCTGATTGGAACATATTGCTTTTCAAAATTTCCTTAAAACAAGGAAAATTGTGAATTCAGCAATTCTATGCCACTTGTTCAATTGAGTTCCAATCTATTTGTTTTCACTTTCCATCTTTAAATTAGCTTGATTCAACATTCCATATCAAATTTCATCAAAAAATTCCAAAAAAGTCGCATACTTTTGCAAAATTTCCTTAAAATATGGAACTTTGCAAAATAAGTTTGTTTCTTTGTTCTAGTTGGATTTCTTTGTTTCTTTCAATCCAAATTCGTCTTTTTTTGTGAATTAACCTTTCTTGTGTCCCCAATTGCAGATTTGAAGTGTTTAATTCAAGAAATTCCTTGAAATTTGGAATTTGCCAAATTTTCCTTAAATTAAGGAAACTAGATTTTTAGCTTGTTTCTAGCAATTTCTTCATTGTTTCTCATTCCAATTCGTTTCTTTTTGTGTCCAATCTTTTTTTTGGTGTTTCTTAAGTGTCTAGGGCTGAACCACATCATTCAAATTCAAGGGGAAAGTGAAATTTTGAATTTGCCCTTAATCTTACTCCATTCAGCTTCTACTTGATTTTTGCATGTTTTTTAGTTGTTCTTTGTAATTCTTTCAATTTCAATGCTGTTTTAAGCTTCCAAGGTCCAAAAAAAAAAAAAGAAAAGAAAAAAAGTAAAAAATAGAAAGAAAAGAATAAAAGTAAAAAAAAAAAAAAAAGAAGAAAAGAAAAGAAAGAAATAAGGGAAGCTAGAAATTGCATAAGAACTTGTTTTGCAACAAAGTCATGTAAGCAAGAAAATAAGGCCCAAAGTCAAAGATTCTTACAAGATTTCCTTAGTTGGCAATATTTCCTAATGCCATTAGGATTTCCTCATTAGGTTGAATCCTTTTCCTTTTCTATTTAGAAATAGTTGTTCTTTAGTTAGGAAAGTATCTTGGTCTAATCTTGTAGACCAGTCATAATGTTTCTTTAGTTTTCCTATTTAGTTTAAGATTGCATTTTCCTTATTACGTTAGGAAATATTGAATTATGTTAGGGAATGTAAACCAAATCCTAATTAGTTTTGGATTAAGCATTGTAAGGCTATAAATAGCCATCATATTTTGGCAAGAGGGAATAATTCAATCAACAATATTATTGTTAGCAATTTTGCTTGTGAGATTAAATTCTCTTCTTGAGTTCTTGAGTGGACTTGGTGAGATTGTTGAGTAAAGGCTTAATAATTTAACAAACTTGTTAATTCTGGTCTTAAATTGGCTTGGTTAATTTAAGGTTTGAGTTAACACAACTTTGAATCTTTATAACTTAGGTTATTAAAAATAAGTTTTCTAGAGGTCTAGTTGGGATTTGAAGATCAAAACTCCAATACTTGGTTTGATAGATTTTGGGCAACTATTCTTTATCATACGGGTAAGGATCAATCCAACCTTGTTCGTATCACTAAGCCTCTAAGATAAAAAAAAATAATAATAAAAAAAAGGCTTGTGATTGAGGAAAGTGAAACAATTGTGCCTTAAGAAGAACTTCGTCAAGATCCTAAAGGTAATGACAAAGCTAAAGCAACTTATGAGCGCCTTGATCAGGATTTTCATGGTTGTACTCGAATGAGTGAAATCTTGCTTACCACTCTATCCTTTTATTGACCAACTAGGGGTCGAGAGGATGAGGGTCTTTTACATTGGTAATAACCCTTATATGTGGTACAAATCTTACAATAGGGGATCCTTCAGGCCTTACACCATTTAAAGCTTTCAATCCAAAGTGAGCATCATTGGGGGACCAAATGCGGGATATACATTGGTACTGTCTCTAAGAGATATGGAGTTGCCATTCGACTTTGATCGAGATAAGAGTCTAGTAAAGACAAAATCAAAACCTATTTGAAGTCAATTAGAAGGCCCATTTTGCCTTCACCCTATTAGAGATTGGGTTTAAAAATTGGATACGGCTTGCAAAAAGGGTTAGGTACCCCCAAATCACTCGAATATTGGGATCCAACCTTTGGGCATATGTGTTTCACTTTTAATGTTTTAGTCAAGTTATTGATTAGTCTAATTATCGCCCCTAAACATGCATCTAAGCAATCCATTTAAACAACCAAGTTATCAACTCAAGGGAAAGAGGATCATGCATCATGGTATAGGGTTTTCATGCGTCCATCATTCACATGTTATGTCATCCATACACATAACTAAAAGGGGTGAAGTACATTGACATGGCATAGGGTCTTGCATGCATCATCCATTCACACACAATCACATAATCCATAAAAGGCGAAATGTCAAGACTAAATTCATGGCCTAATTCCAAGTAATCACCTACACTCAAAATAAGAAACAAGTTAGTGATAGGTCAACCTAAAAACAAATAAGTAAAGAGAAATGAAAGTAAGTAAAGAAAGGCAAATAAGGTCCATGGTGGTCACCATACCATAACTCCATAATCAAGGTGTCCTTACATGTATCTAAGTCTATAATAACCATATTTATTATCACATACTAGAATATACAGTTTGTAACACACATAATAAAAAATACATGAATCATGAATAAATGAGATTGACATACACAAGGCTAGGCATTTAGAGGATATTGATGAGCTTAAGGAAAAGTTCACCCAAGTGAGATCCTTGGGTCATTGAACCCTCCCTCACTTTGCTCATAAAGAGCTAAAACTTAGGTCAGAACCAAACATTATAGGAGTTAGAATGCCTACATCAAACTAAGGAATCAAAGAATCAAAAGTACTATTCACATGACCACACATGAACTCTAGCATAAAGAGGACTATCAAGGTCAAAGGAAACTCGAGTTCCTCACTTGATCATTGTCCTAAGGTGTCAAAAATAGAACAGAAAACATAACTTTAAGATCAAAGAAACAAGAAAGCGCAAAAACATTTTAAGTAGAAATAACAAAGAAAGTCATTTAGAAAACCAATAAAACTGCATTTTTTTCGATGAATAGGGGTCTTAAGTCATTAGACCTCACCTTATTCTATCACTAGAGTCATAAAACATCATAAAAAGTACCTTAAAAGGAAAAAAAATTGGAAGAACAAATATAAAGTTTTTTGCTATATTGCAGTAAAAACTGGGGTGTACAACTATGAAAAAGGCTTGTACAACCTAAAAAGAGTGTTGTACAACCTATCAACAAAATAGAAAAAGAAACAAGGGTGAAGAAAAAAGGGGGAGAAAAGGATCTTGGGTATGTTCTAATGATGTCTTTGCCCTCAAAAGCACATAACAAGTTTAATATCTCTAAAAATTGCTTAGGGTAATGCATAAATGTAAAGATAAAAGCCTAGTTATACCTTGAAAGAGTAAGGTGAGGTCAGGGTTTAGGTTTTTTTTTTTTTTTTTTTAATGTTTGAGAATAGATTTTGGTAGAGTTTTGTTAGAGTTTCCAAAAACCTCCCTTTCTCTTCAAAATAGGGGGATTTAAAGGTTTTGGGCAGGTGTACAGTGCCAAAAATAGTTTTAGTTGCATCATGGATGCATCCAATCATAGAGAAGGAGAGTGTTGTACAACTAAGCAAGGTTATACATCCCAGCAAGGGCTATACATCCCTGTGTTAGAGTTGTATAACCCTAGGGTTGAAAATGTAGGACCATTTCCAAAAGATTCTCTAGATTAAGGTTTAGGGAAGGTTGTACAACCTTGCTTTAGGGTTGTATAGCTCTGCTTGATGGGTTATACAACCTATTAAGCTTAGTTAGCAGCCCTAGGGTTTGGGGTTAGTCTTTAGCTTTTTTAAGGTTTCTATGGCTTTTCATCCCTTTATTTGGGTGATTCCCTTTTTCATTATGGGGATTTGGTTAAGTGATTTCATCATTGGGCCTTGTATCCTGAGGTCCAAAATCTGATGTTTACACAACCTCTTTCTGTTATAAATCTTCTAAGGCCTCATCTCTTGTCAAAATCTCTAAGATGTTAAAGGAAGTCCTTAAGAGACTTAACTTTCTTTAACATCTCCATTAAGACATAATGGAGATACAAAAAAAGCTTGGACTTGAGGAGTGTCACCTCATTAATTTTGACTTTTCTACTGATAAAGAAGAAAAGACACCCCAAGCACTACCTTATGAAGAAGAGCCACAAACTCAAGGCATTGATGAAGAAGGAAAAGATGAAGACAATGAGGAAAACCTTTATGATGATGATGACATCTCTCTTAATTTCTAGTTTTTCCTTTATTTTCATTCTTCTATTTTTCATTTTCCTTTATTCATTTTTCTTTTATGTTTTTCAAATTTGTGTATTTCGCCCCTATGATGTGATTAAGTTTGAACCTTTTTCCATTATGCATTATTCTTAATCAATTAATGAATGCATAACTATTAGCGCCTCATTATTTTTGCGACTGCGATCGAACGAATGGAATCTTACTTGCAACTTTTACCTTTTATCGATCATCGGAGGATTGAGAGAACGAGGGTTATACGTTAGTAGTAAACCCTAGACATGACATGCAATTTTGGATCAACAGGGATCCTTCAGGCCTTATGTAAGATTGAAGCCTTTTTTGCAAAGTAATGGTCAATAAGGGATTAAGTCAGGGTAATACATTGGTACCATCTCTAAGTATAATATGGAGTTGCCACTCGACTTTGGCTAGGATAAGAATCTAGGATAGGCAAAATCTAAACCTATTTTAAGTCAATTAGAAGGTCCATTTCATCTTCACCTCATTAAAGATTGGGTTCAAAAATCAGCTACCCGAATATTAAGATCCAACCTTCAAATATCTTTGGCTCACTTTTAATGTTTTAGCCAAGTTATTGATTAGTCCAATTATTGCCTCTAAACATACATCTAAACGCAATCTATTTTAAGAAATCATGTCATCAAACCAAAGGGATGAGGATCATGGACTATAATAAAAGGAAGGGTTTTATGCATTTCATTCACACATAACATCCATAAAGAGGGGATGAGAGTCATGATTCATGGTGTGGGGTAAGCATAGATCATCCATTCACACATAGTATTCATAATGGGAAGTTGATAAGACCAAGTTCATGATCTAACCCCCAAGCACTCATTCCTACGCCCAAAAGAAGAAACAAGTTAGTAACGAATCAACATTAAAAAAATAGACAAAAAGAACTCAAAGTAAACAAAGAAAGGCAAAAAAGGTCCATGATGATCGTTATACCATAACTCCATAGTTAAGGTACTCAACATGTATCTATGTCTATAATAGCCATATTTTATCATCATAAACCAAAGTATATAGATTGTAATGCACATAATCAAAATGCACGAATCATGAATGAAAGAGAGAAAATGGACACGCACACACAATGCGAGGCATTTAAAGGATATTGGGTAGCTTAAGTCAAAGATTCACCCAAATGAGATCCTAGGGGTATTGAAACCTCCTTTACTTTGCTCACAAAAAGCTAACACATTTAGGGCATAACCTAACATTGCAAAAGTTTGAATGCCCACCTTAAACTTAAGAAATCAAAGAATCAAGAAAATACTATAGCGTATGAACTATATCACAAAGAGGGCTATCAAGGTCAAAGGAAACTTAAGTTCCTCAATTGATTTTTGCCTCATGATGTAAAAAATAGAATAAAAAATATAACTTTAAGATAAAAGAAATGAAAACACAAAAGCATCTTTAAATAGGCAAAACAAAAAAGGTCATTTTGAAAACCCACAAAACTCCATTTTTTGGATTGAATAAGGGTTCTAGGTCATTAGACCCCACCCTATTATGTCATCGAAGTCACCAAACATCCCAAAAGATACCTTAAAAAGCAAAAAATCCAAAAGAAAGAAAGAAGGGAATTTTTTATTGTGTTACAAGAATCTTGGTTGCACAACCATGAATAAGGGTTATACAGCCTGCGAAGAGGGTTGTATAGCCAACTAATATAATTGTACAACCTTTATTTTCTAGGTTTTGCAAGCATAAAATGAAAAAGAAAGAGAGAATAAAAGAGGGGGAAATGAGGTCTTAGTGTGTTCTAGTGATGCCTTTGCCCTTAGAAGCATAATGATCAGTCTAATGTCCTCTAAAGATGCTATGGGAATGCAAAAATAGGAATGTAAAAGCCTTGGTTCTAGCTTAGAATGAGTGGCTGAGGCTAGAGTTTTGGTTTTTTGTGTTTAAGGGTGTTTGAGAGAAGATTTTGGCAGAGTTTAGTTAGGTATCCTAAAGCCTCCCCTCACCTTCAAAATGATGAGTATTTATAAATGTTAGATAGGTGCACAGTGCCAAATGGTTTTGGTTGTACCATAGACCCATTGAACCATAAAGCATAAGAGTGTTGTACTGGAATTAGGGTTTATATGTGGGTTGTACAACTAAGAATGGGTTGTACATCCCTGTGTCAGGGCTGTATAACTTTAGGGTTAAAGAAGGGACTAATTCTAGAAGTTTCTTTAGACTAGGATTTCAAGAAAGCTGCACAACTTTAGGGAAGGTTGTATATCCTTGTATAAAGGGTTGTATAGCCTTATTTGGTGAGCTATACAACCCACAAAACTTGGTAGCCCTAAATTAGGCTTAGGCTTGGTCATTGGTCTTAGTCTTGGGCTTCTTAAAGGCTTTTTAGGGTCTTTCATCCCTTACTTTGAGCAATTCCCTTTATATCATGGGGATTTGGTTCAATGATTTTCATCATTAGGCCTTGCATCTAAAGGTCGAAAATATGATGCTTACATTACCTTTTGTATTAATATGCCTTAATGGTTGAATTTTGTTTTACGTTTGCATTATATGCCTTATGCTTTCATTCTCTTTATATGTCTCTCTTTTTTTATCTTGATAAATGGGGAGAGGGGATAGGCTAAGAAATATGCAAATATTAGTTTCTCGCACTTTAACATATTTAATAAATAAAGTAAATGGCAAGAGTAAACTTGAATCTTTAAGTAACTAAGGGGAAGTGTACCTTGAAGGGGGGCATTTATCCATTAGTCAACTTAACCATCTTTACACTCAAAATAATGACATTAACACAATGTGCACTCTCATCTTTTGCATATTTCAATCTAAGTTTTCAAAATAAAAAAGGGAGAGATTGTTGGACTAGGTTGGTCATACCTACATCAAACTCTCTTTTGATCTTGATAAGATTGAAAGGCTTCAATAATCTATTCTATGTGTTGTGATTACATAAATAAAGTTAGCATTTCATTAGAAGTTGAATGGTGCAAAGATTTAAAATTTATCCATAAATTGTATTACTACTCTAAGAATTCAATCACATATTTAGTCTAGTTTGATTCACGGTGTTAGTCACTATAGGAATAGCCACCATGATCATCAAATGATCTTGAAGGGATTCAAGTAACTAGCCAGACAGAGCCACATGTCATATGATTTACTGAAGAACCAAAAATCACTATAATGATCTCCATGATAGCCGTCGTGAATTCACCAACTCCAAACCTTCAAAGATTCAGTCTGTTTCGCGATGAATAACTAGGAGATTCGCTAACGTGATATCAATAGTGCCTGCAATCTTTAATTCTCATTAAGGGATCCAATGGCTAAATTTTTGGATAAGTCAATGGTAAAATGCCACATATAGCTAATATTAGACGCAATTGAAGATCTTAATCATGAATAAGTAAAATTTAGAGTAAAACTTTAATCGTGATTGTGACTTCCCTATCTTGACCACAACTTTCATTTGACAATCATCAAATGTAGGATTTTGCCCTAATTTAGAGATATGGAGCTAGTTTTGTCTCTAACATCTCTTTGGTAGGTATAACCTATAAATACTCAAATGGACTTAAATGTAAGAGAATAACATTTTAATAAGTCCAAACTCTTGCAAATTGATTTCTCAACTCTCTCTCTCTTATTTACTCTTTGTGATTGAGTTGCAATAGGTTTGTTGTGAGCCTCTAAACACCTTTGGGATTAGGTTTAAGAGTGTGCCATAGAAAAACTCTTGTATAAGTTTGAGTGTTTGCCTTGGAAAACATTTGTAACGTTATATGTGAGTCTTTATAAAACACGAATTGTAAGTTTGGTGTGAGCTTGTAAAACACTATTTGGCATTAGTGGAATACCCAATTAGAAGAATTGGGGAGTGGATGTAGGGTTTGTCAACACTCGAACCACTATAAATTCTTATGTATTCTATTCTTCTACTCTTTCTTCCAAAACTTACATCATTAACCTTCCCTCCAAAATTTAAATTTCACATGAATTTAACCCTTTTTTCAGTGTATAAGGGCCAATAGACTTTTCCATACACATTATTGACTGTTAGTGCTCATTGTTTTCTTCCATAATCATTGGTTTACTTCCCATGGTTGTTGGATCCTTTAATCTTCTCTTTCTCCTCTTATTTCTACCTTTGCACTAAATGTCTTTAGATCTTTGTTATCTTTAGATGCTTTGTCTTCACCTTTTAAAATCATATTAAAGGTCCAAACAAAATTTCCTAATGCTTTTAGTAGGCATATCATCCTCTGTCAATGCCTTGCCTTTATCCTTAAAGCATTTAGCATCCTTTTCCTTATGTCTTGACATGTCTTCCAAATCATTATCTTTAAGGTATGCTTTTGCCTTTATTCTTTAGAGTCAATAATCCTTATAAAAATATTTTCAAATATTACAAGCATAAACTCTCAATCAAAAGATTAAAATTTCTTTTGGTTTTGGGATCATTCAAACATTTGACAATATTAATCACTTTAGAGGTTAAGACAACATATACCTTAATAAGTTAGAGCAATCTTGAGGGTTAATAATCTCCTCTTTTTTGAATGATGATAAAAATATGATGTTTGATAAAACATAAAAGAGCATTTTGTTAATACCAAAAAATTTCTTCCTTTTTTGTCATAAATATAAAAGAATGTTAAATAAAAATATACAAAGAAAATCTAAAGAAAACAATAATAGTAATAACAAAATCTAAAAATAAAATTTAGATATCTCCCCTTCAAACAAATCTTCACAAACTTTAGGGTCATAAGACATATCATTAGATGGAAATGAACATAAGAAAATATCCAAAAGTAAA
The DNA here is from genome assembly GCA_949677035.1 of Omphalea diandra. Taxonomy (NCBI): domain Eukaryota; kingdom Viridiplantae; phylum Streptophyta; class Magnoliopsida; order Malpighiales; family Euphorbiaceae; genus Omphalea; species Omphalea diandra. Next base: position 6,524 of record CATIWR010053496.1, on the reverse strand, counting down.
TCGAAAAATCCAAAATTAAGTATAATTCCAAAAAAAAAAAGATATAACCAAAATTAAATCAAACGAGAAAGAAAAGAAAACTATTATGTATGGCTAAGGTATATTCAAAATGAAGTAAACATATACAATTCCCCTTTAACCAATGCATATGTAAAAATGATTAATATCAACACAAGGGATATAAGGAATACTTTACAATTTTAGGATATTAGTTTTAAGATTTTTTTATTCCTTCTAAATCAACAACTTCCTTTCACCTTAACATTCTTCATTTTGTGTGTTTAGTGAAGGTGTTCCTAACTTATGAATCAAGCTTTCTTTGGTACCCATTTCCTTTAGGTCCATAAAGGTTAGGAATAAATATATTTTCATCATTCAGTCTTTCATAATAAAAATATACCTTATGGTTAAAATCTTTATAATAAAAGCATAGCTAAAGGAATGCTCATCTAGATGTATGAATGGAGTGGTCATAAGATGATTTCTTTAAAGGTTAGGACCTAAGAATAATTGATGTACATTTGTATCTGGCTTTAGTCTTTGAGATCCATAAATATAAGCATGATTTGCTTTAGGCTTTTAAGTATATGTATATGAGTTCTAAATGATGAGAAAGAGGGAGTTTTATCTTTTGAGAAGGCTTTCATAAACTTTGTTTTAGAGGTAAAGGCTTTAGAATAATCAAAGCTTAAGCCTTGTTTATCTCTTGAAGTATTTTAGGAGTCCAAAATTAACTTAAGTTTTTCTTTTTCTTTTATAAAAGAGGTAAAAGAGTCTTTCAAATTTGAAACCTCCTTTTTAAGACTCTTATTTTGAAAAAGCATAATTTACTATACTTATTCTTATTAATTAAAGCCTCTTTTTCTATTTCCAAACATTTAAAACTCTTTTAATTTCTCCATTTATGTTTTCAAAATTTTATTTTTTTCAAAGCTCTTTTCCAAATCATTATTGGTGGGTTTAAGGACTTTTACAAGATTTTAATGGAAAACATGTTTTAAATTATCAATTATCATCATCATCTAAATCATTATCTAAAGGATTTTGTTAAATCTCATTTAGGGAGCTTTCTTCAATTATTATGAAGCATAAGCTCTTTTCCTCTTAACTCTCTTTGGCTCATTCTCGGATTAACTTAACTTCAAAGGAGCTTGAATCATCCCAAATGGCTTTTTATGCTTTCTTCTTCTTCTTTTTAACTTTGGCCTTAAGGCAATCAGACTTTATGTAACCAAGCTTCCTATACCTATAGGATTTCATTTATTTAAACCTACTTTTTCCTTTTGTTTGAGGCATTTTTTAAGCATACTCCTAAATTGATTTGGCATAAGAGCCACATCTTCATCGTTTAGCTCTTCATCATCAAAGTATGGTTTAAAAGTGACGTTGAGTGCAACTCCCACTTTTCTCTTATTTACTTCCTCCAATGCATTCTCTATTTATGTTCATCTCGTAATCAATGAATTACCTAACAACTTATTTAATGGTACGATCTTCAAATCTTTTGAATCTTTAAGAGATATGACCTTCCCAAGTAATTCTTTTAGTAAACACCTCAAAACTTTCTTCTCAAATGCTTCATTGGTGAAGGTCTTCCCAAGAGCCTTCATTTTCCCAACTATTCCAATAAAGTAATCATACATCTTTGAGAATTTGTCCTCTTAATTAAGAAAGTCTTATATTAAACTAAAGAGTTTCAATTTTGTTTTCCTTTAAGTTGATTTGTACCCTCATGTGTAATCTCCAAGGCCTCCTAAATTTCTCTGACAGTTGTCTTCATGCTAACCTTATTGTATTTGCTTCTATTTAAGGCATAAAAGAGCATATGGATGCTCTTGTCATTATTTGCCACTTGTTTTTTTTTCTCTTTTTCTAACATTTCACCAATGTCCTTTTCTATTATAGTTTCAATTACAAGTGCTTTTATCAGTGTGTATTAGAAAGTAGCACCTTTACTTTTCCAATACTAATAGTTAGTTCCATTAAAGAGTGGAGGTCTTAACATAGATTTTCCTTCTGGTCCATACTTAATTTGGGCTACCATGGATCTTTCCTTTTATAGTTAAGCTTTGAAAATAGGCTAGACTCTATTACCATTTTTTGAGCTTTAGTATAACATCCCCATCCACATTCATTGGCATTATCACGTGAACATATTCATTGCATAAATGATATGAAATCCCACATGAATATATGCATTGGATAAATGATCATTTAGACACTTGAATTGGATAAGCAAGACGATGACATTTGCACCGTTGCATTTGGGACACTTGAACATATATGTAGTGTTTGTATGCTTGCATGACCAATTGTTTTATGTTGTGTGCATGTTATAACATCATAAATAATGGTGTTATAGAGCTTATGTTAAAGTATATGGATCATCTAGGAATTAAGAGATGGATGGAGATGCTTAAGGAGTGAAGAAGAGGGACTAAAAGAGGAAAGTGAACTTCCAACCAATAGGAATGCAACACCATGATTTTGTCTTGTTACAATAGGTTTACAAGTGGAAATTTTAACCCTTTAGGATCAAAATACAGAGCTTAGACATGAGGCACAATAGAAGAAAGAGAGAGCTAAGGAAGAAAGAAAGGAAAGAATAAAAAGAAGAAGAAGGAGGAGAGGGGGAAAAGTGAGCTGCCTAAGGAGGAAGCCTAAGGTTTTCTAATTCTGGGAAAATAGGTAACTTAATTTATCTTCTTCTCAAATGAAATTAACTCCTCATGATATGTTAATCATACATGATTAGTGAGAATTATGGAGTATTTGAGGTAGAACTCTTGGATGGAAGTTGAAATTCAAAAGAACAAGAGCTGATTGTGTTGATTTTGTTATTAGAGCAGAATTTTGTACCCATGATTCCATAACACTAGAAGAGGAATTAGAGAAAGTTTAAAATATGAATGTTGTAGCTTTATGCCTCATATAAATGCATATAAAACAGTTTTGCTTGATTTGTTGTGTGTGAGGAGTTATGGCTCCTTCTTTAGGGCTGGTTCACAACCAATCAAAATCACCTCAGTCTTTCTATTTTCTTATATTTTGATGGTCTTAGGTTCTAATTTTGACAAAGTGTAAAACATGAATTTTATAGGTCATATCCCCTTTAAAGACCTGTAAAGAAGTTTGGATTGATTTGTTGTGTGGAAAGAGATATGGCTCATTGATTGTGACTAACCCTGTACCTGGATGAAACCTCACCTGTCTTTTAATTATGTTTTCCAAGAATTTGATAGCCATAGATTAGGAATTTGGTGATGTGTTAAACTTGAAAGTTGTATATTTATATATTATCTACATGAATGTAAAATATTGTTGCCAAATTTTGTATGGTTGTTGAAATATTTCCCTTTAAATATGACTAATTATCACCATCTTGAAAATCTGCTCACCCTGAGATTAGTTATTTGTTTTGGTGATCTTATAGACTGAATTAGGTAATGAGTAAAACATGAAAAATGTTCTTTTATGTGTTGTGTAACTTTTGGTAAATTTGCAATTTCATTTATATTTTGAGATATACCCAAGAATGTAAGACCTACTCAGACTGAGATGACATTGAAACAGAGCAAAATTCAAAAATTCACCCCATTTTTTGTGTCTTATATTAGCCTGAAAATTGAATATATTGTATCATCATGTGTCTAGTTTATTTGAGAAAAAGAATTAAGTCATTTGGATAAGTAAATCTGGAATTATTTCTATGAGAGTGTAGCAAGCTCAGACTGCCATATAAGGAAAAACATGCATAAACAATAGGTCCACTTGCATGGATCATGTCATAGTTGCATACTAAGCATTCATAATAATTTTGGCATACTTATAACCATGTATGTATCAAATGTTAGGATATCAACATTTTAAGAAAGCCCTAGAGAGAGAACCAAAACTACCATAAAGGTTGGTTACATTAAAAGGTGAGTAAAAAACGATAATTAGATTCTAATGTGTATATGTATGATAATTTTATGATGTGATTATATCCTATTACAAGTATATGTGATTGAATTGTCACCTTTTACATATGAATACATGTTAAGCAAGAATTATATTGTCTTAATGATTACTTGGTATACCATTATTATGAACACTTGCACATGGAACTAAAAGGATGTTGTGACCAACTTGTCAAACACTTGCAAATCACGTAGAAGATGGACCAATGTCCCATTGGCACATGTTATTGATCAAATGGTTCATTTGTTAAAATGCTAGCTAGCAAAATCAAATATCACTTGAATCACATGAATTCCCAAGAGTGGTGTTTGCCATGCAAGGTCACGACACAAAATAAATCTATAACACTTGCACTTGCATAGTCAATTATTGTACTTGTAATGCGTCCTGATGATATTCTTATGTTGGTTGTGCCATAAGAATCTGACTATTGTTTTTATTCATTGAGTTGCGATTCACCAAATCACAAATTTTTTTTCAGATACTAAAGCATAAGACTGGACATTTTGGTGCTTAGGGTTTTACATCGAGACACATGGACCACAGGTTGTAGGCTGAATTCCAACTCTCTCTCTCTCTCTCTCTCTCTCTCTCTCTTATTGTGTCATGTACATACATCTAGATAGAAACCAATTTATAGTCACTAGCCATGACATTAGTTAACATATATGTATATTAAATACATGTTGGATTGTGTATGTATGATGAATAACACCTTTATGCATATGTATTTTTGGGCAAGGATGCCATGATTTGTAAATGAAAATGGTTGTTACATTTACTAAGGATAATAACCTAAGAAGAGCCTCTATAATAGATAACAAATATAATTTAATGCTAAAAAAACTTACTCTCATTAACTTAAGATTAGTTATAAATCATACCAAACTTTCATTATCTAAAAATATAAAAGTGGTACCAAGAATGGTTTACACATAAAAGCTTATCATCTCTCTACTTATTCTTTGACTTCATATGGGGTTTTTTATATGCACAAAAACAAGCCAGCGGACACAAGTAGAGAAGTTTTTTTGGATTTGAAAAAATAACAATTATAGCCTATTAATAGTCATTAAATCTATCTAATGATTATTGAGATTCTAACATCTTTTTCTAATGATCATTGATTTATTAGTAATAATTATTAAATCCATTAAGCTACACATATTGGAATTTTGTCATAATTATTGATGACGTTTAAAATTAGATTAGATTAGTTGATGATGCAAATAGCCAAGGCAGGTTACCAAAGGATCTACTTCAACTTCAAGGCCTAATCATAAGGGGAAGGCTAAAAAAGTTTAAGGAGACAATTGGAGCAATCATGCAACAAGGAGTTGCACCTGGATTAGCCCAAGAAGAGCAAAGGATGCGTGAAGCCTAATTAAAAGCTGATGGGAGCTTAAACTTTTCAAATGGAACACTTAACTTAATACAATGGAGCCCAACTTGTAGAGAGCACCCAAGCATAACCCAATTTGACCAAGGCATGTAAAAAAAAGCTCAAGGCATGTAAAAGGAAGCCCAAGTCATGTAAGCAAGGAAATAAGGCCCAAAGTCAACGATTCTTGCAAGATTTCCTTAGTTGGCAATATTTCCTAATTGCATTAGGATTTCCTCATTAGGCTGAATCCTTTTCCTTCTCTATTTAAGAAGAGTTGTTCTTTAGTTAGGAAAGTATCTTGGTCTAATCTTGTTGACCAATCATAATGTTTCTTTAGTTTTCCTATTTAGTTTAGGATTGCCTTTGGCTTATTACATTAGGAAATAATGAATTCTGTTAAGGAATGTGAACCAAATCCTAATTGGTTTTGTATTAAGCATTGTAAGGCTATAAATAGCCCTCATATTCTACTAAGAGGGATTAATTCAATCAACATTATTATTGTTAACAATTTTGCTTGTGAGATTAAATTCTCTTCTTGAGTTCTTAAGTGGACTTGGTGAGATTATTTAGTGAAGGCTTAATAATTTAACAAACTTGTTAATTCTGATATTAAAGTGGCTTGGTTAATTTAAGGTTTGAGTTAACACAACTTTGAATCTTTATAACTTAGGTTGCTAGAAACAAGTTTTTTAGAGGTCTAGATGGGATTTGAAGATCAAAACTCCAATACTTGGTTTGATAGATTTTGGGCAACTATTCTTTAACATACGGGTAATGATCAATCCAACCTTGTTCGTATCATTTGGTATCAGAGCTAAGGCTTCAAATCAAGTAAGTTATCTCCAAAATTCGTTGTTCTTAATGTTCTTATTGTTTTTGCATCAAATCGGGTCCTATCTCCTTCATAGGACTCTAATTCTGTTTGTTCTTATTCTATCTTATTCTAGTCTATTTTCTTTATTTTTCTCCCATCAAATTAGTTTTTTTTATCATATTTAATCACTCCTTTGTGTTTAATTCCAGTTTTGGACCGTTAGCACCAAGAAAATCACAAAAAATTGCATATTGCAAATTTAGCAAGTGTCCTATCTCCATTTTGTTTCGTTGTGTTTCTTGCATCCCAATTCATTTTTTCTTTGTGTCCTAATATTCTTTGTGTTTATTTGTGTGTCTA
>CATIWR010053493.1:0-14786 GCA_949677035.1 Omphalea diandra | reverse complement strand
TATATGTGTGATTGGTTAAATGCCATAAACTTCAATGGAATGAAATGTTGTTTAATGTGATGATATTGTGGTATACATAGATGAAAGATTGTTATATTCTTGATTTATTTATTTTCATGAGATGTTGATAAATTATGACTTAGGAATGAGAGTATGTGGTGATATGAGCTTCCAAAGTTACAGGTGTTATTATTGATCATTATATTGCTGAAATTTTATTGGATTTATAGTTGATCGGTTGAAAGGCTAATACTTGATGTTGTTGGCAAGTAAAACTATTCGATAGCCTGTGTGGCAATAATATATAAAACCTTTGTGGCAATAATATATATAATAACTTGTGTTGCAATAACATGTGATAGCCTGTGTGGCGATAATATTTAATAGCCTATGTGGCGATAATATTTAATAGCTTATGTGGCAATGATAAAACAGCCTGTGTGGCAATGATATAATAGCCTGTGTGGCAATGATATGATAGCCTATGTGGCAAGGAGATGATAGCCTGTGTGGCAATGATAAAACAGTCTGTGTGGCATAGCCTGTATGACAATGATATAATAGCCTATGTGGCAATGATAAAATAGCATGTGTGGCAAGGAGATGATAGCTTGTGTGGCAATGATAAAACAACCTGTGTGGCAATGATATAATAGCCTGTGTGGCAATGATATGATATCCTGTCTGGCAAAGAGATGATAGCCTATGTGGCAATGATAAAACAACTTGTGTGGTATAGCCTGTGTGGCAATGATATAACAACATGTGTGGCAATGATAAAACAACCCGTGTGACAATGATATGATAGCCTGTGTGGCAAGGAGATGATAGTCTGTATGGCAATGATAAAATAGCCTATGTGGCAATGATATAATAACATGTATGACAATGATAACACAACTTGTGTGGTAATGATATAATAGCCTGTGTGGCAATGATATAATAGTCTGTGTGGCAATAAAATATTATAACAAGTGTAGCAATAAAAAATAATTGCCTGTATGGCAATAGCATTTGATAGCTTGTGTGGCAATGAGATCTATAGCCTGTGTGACAATAATATATATAGCCTACATGGCAACTAAAAATGAAAGCCTTTGTGACAGTGATATCTATAGTCGATGTGGCAGAAATTTATAACAACATGTGTGGTAATAACCTTTCACAGTCTATGTGGCATTTAAAAGTAAAGACTCTTTATTTCGTACATGGATATGATGATGAGTTATTTATGTTCAAATATTGCTACATTATTTGAGATTGAAGTATAGTTATGCATTTACTTACTGAGTATGCAAACTCACTCTTTTATATGAAATCTTATTTCAGGAAGAGTAGACTAAAGATTGCATCTAGTATACTTTTTGAAGTCGCTGTCTAGCAGTGTAAGAGGTGTAAGAGAGGTTGGGCCAGTATGCAGTCAATTAGTATTTTAATTTGTTTATTCATGTAAGTTTTGTTGTAAATAGTTACTAAGTGGTGAACAAGAGACATAATGATAAAAAAATTTTAATCAGGTCTTTTAAATGACAATGAATAGACTTAGAGAGAAAATTAAATGATTACTAATTGGAGTGTCACACAAGAGTCCAACCTGGAGACTGGAAAGGTTCCTATAGATATGTTAATAGCAAACTCTTAACTCATGAGTTAGCCTTACAAAAGGATGAGCAAATGACGAAATTAAGGGGCCAAGGAGAAAAATTAGAAAAAGAAAGAAGAACCTTGGCACTTAAATCCTCAACCAAGGATAAGGAGGTAGAAACTACCTCTAGTGATGAAGAAAGTGACAAAGAAGAATAAGAACTAGCAATGCTCTCAAAAAGGACTAAGGAGTTAATTAGAAGAAGAAAAGAGAGGAGAAGCTTCAAGAAGATAACTCCTAATCCTAGAGAGAGATCTAATGAAGTCACTTGCTATGAGTGCAACAAGCAAGGCCACATCAAATACGATTGTCCCAAGGTAAAGAATAAGAAGAGATGGGACAAGGAGAAGAAGATAAGTTTCTCAGCCACTTGGGATGATAGCTCACATGAGGGTGAAGAGGATGTCAACATATGCTTCATGGCTGAAGAAGACTCTCCTAATGAGGTAAGTACTTCATCTTACTCTCATTCAGATTTTGATGAGGTAGATAAAGAGCTTCTAGCGGGTCTTATTATGAGATATGACCAGTATAAGTCACAAATGAAATCTTACAAGTGAAAATGCCTAAAACTAAAGGATGATTACAAACCTTTTAGTGATCTTATAAATGAATTAAGGACTTCAAATGAATAACTCAAAAAATCTATAGAAAATCTTTCTAAATCATCTTCATCATTAGCTTCATTGAGAAAAGAGAATGACTCACTAAAAGGAGAAGTCATTGAGCTTAGAAGCTCAATCTCTAAGTTTCATAAGGAAAAGAAGCCTTAGACACATTGATTGTGTCTTAAAGATCACCATTGATTAGACATGGTTTAGGCTTCAATGATGCCTCTTCATCCACATCATCTCACACTAAATTCATTAGAGTATCAAAACCTCAAACTTCAAGTGTTGAGGTAATTGGGAAGAAAAGTACTCCTAGCACTAAACCACCTATGCCTAAGGGCAAAGGGAAGGCTCCCCAAAGCTCAAGAGCCAAAACTCAAAGAGCAAACTATGCCTATTTGTACAAGAAAAGTATGCTCATAGTATGCTAGTACACATAAACAAAAATAATCATTTACTACTCCTCATCACTCGTGCACATGTATGCACTCACATAATCAAAGTATGAGAAAGCATCTTACTCATACTAAGTTTGTGCATAGGAGAAAGACTCACAAGTCTAAACTCCAATGTCACTATTGCATGAAAGTTAGGCATATTAACATTCATTGTTTTATTAGGAAGGCTCACCTCAAGCTAGAGGACCCTTCAACTTCCAACCTCCTAGGACCCAAGTATGCTTGGGTACCTAAGAAAAAGTGATTTACTTTTGTTGTGTATGGAAGTGTGACAACCACCAATAAATCAAGCAATTAACATATGGATAATGGATGTTCTAAGCATATGATGGGAAATATAAAGCTATTCACAACATTAAAAAAAGAAGAAGGCGAAGATGTCACATTTGGCAACAATGCTAAAGGTGTGGTAATTGGCATTAGAACCATTGGCAAAAATGGTTGTCCTTTGATTGATAATGTTTTATTAGTTAATGGCTTACAACATAATTTGTTGAGTGTAAGTCAATTGTGTGACAAAGGTAATAAAGTCACCTTTGATCCTACGGAATGTCGAGTCACCACATTAGTGGATGATGAGGTTATTTTCAAGGGTGAAAGGAAAGGCAATACCTACTCAATTGACTTAGACAATTTGGCTAACTAATTTTTTAAGTGTCTTGTATCTTTAAGTAATAAAGCTTGGCTATGGCATAGAAGGCTTAGACATGCAAGCATGGATCTTCTACAAAGCCTATCTAAAGGAAAGTTAGTGGAAGGCCTTCCCAAGCTAAATTTCACTAAAGATAAGACATGTGGTCCTTGCCAAATAAGGAAGCAACATCAAGCCTCCTACAAAGCTAAAAATGTTGTAAGTTCATCTAGAGCCCTTCAACTAATTGATATGGACTTGATAGGACCCACTAGAAGTGCTAGTTTAGGTGAAAAACATTATGCACTAGTCTTACTTGATGATTACTCTAGGTTTACTTGGGTGTCCTTTTTGGCTCATAAGAATGATACTTTTGATGCTTTTAAAAGTTTTGCAAAAAGAAATCAAAAAGAAAAGGGTTCATTTCTTCTATTAGAAGTGACCATGGAAAGGAATTTCAGAATGAGTCTTGTGAAACTTATTGTTTGGAGAATAGAGTTTTTCACAACTTTTCAACTCCTATAACACCACAAGAAAATGGTGTTGTAGCGAGGAAAAATAGAGCACTAGGAGAAATGGCTAGAACCATGCTCAATGAGTATTCTTTACTGAATTACTTTTAGGACGAAGCCATTAATACTTTATGCTATATTGCAAATAGAGTTTTTAAAAGACCCATTCTCAATAAAACATCTTATGAGCTATGGAATGGTAGAAAACCTAAGATATCATACCTAAGAGTATTTGCATACAAGTGTTATCTATTGAATATCAAGGATAATCTTGGAAAATTTGATTCCAAGACTAATGAAGGTATACTCTTAGGCTATTCCACCTCTAGCAAGGCATATAGAGTCTTTAATAATAGTTCAATGGTAGTTGAAGAGTCTATGAATGTTGTTTTTGATGAATCTAGTAAACTTGATCTTAGAAAAGGTGTTTTTGTTGATGATCTTATAGTTAACCTTGAAAAATTAGAGTTAGAAGACACTATAAGAAAAGAGGATAAAGAAAAGGAAGGAGGTGAAACATCAAGAGCAGATGAGGAACCACAACATTTACAAGAAGATGATCAAGATCTACCCAAGGATCAGAGATTCTTGAAGGATCACCCCAAAGATTTGATTATTGGTGATACATCTAAGGGTGTAAGTACTAGATCACAACTTAATCTCTTCGATAATAATCTTGCTTCTATTTCTCAACTTGAGCCAAAATCAATTGATGAGGCTCTTAATGATGAGAGTTAGGTGTTTGCCATGCAAGAGGAACTCAACCAATTTGAGAGAAACAAGGTATGGGAACTCATCCTTAGCCTAAAAAATACTCCATTGTAGGTTGCAAATGGGTGTTTAGGAATAAGTTAGATGAGCAAGGTCTTATCACAAGGAATAAAGCTAGATTGGTTGCTAAGGGATACTACCAAAAGAAAGGCATAGATTATGATGAGACTTATGCGCCTGTTGCAAGATTAGAGGCCATTAGGATACTTTTAGCTCTTGCATGCCACATGAATTTTAAGCTTTTTCAAATGGACATAAAAAGTGCATTTTTGAATGGAATTATTAAGGAAGAAGTTTATGTTAAACAACCTCATGGTTTTGAGTCACATTATTTTCTCAATCATGTTTTAAAATTAAACAAAGCCTTATATAGATTGAAACAAGCTACAAGAGCTTGGTATGAAAGGCTTAGTTCATTTCTTTTGAAAAATGATTTTGAAAAAGGAAATGTTGAAACCATACTATTTGTTAAAAAATACAAGCATGATACACTAATTGTACAAATTTAAGTTGATATTATTTTTGGTGCTACTAATGAGTTTCTTTGTGAGGATTTTGCTAAGTGTATGACTAGGGAATTCGAAATGAGCATGATGGGAAAGATCAAGTTCTTTCTCGATCTACAAATCAAGCAAACCAAAGAAGGGATCTTCATTAACCAAGCCAAATACATAAGGGAGATACTCAAGAAACTTGGCATAGATGGTTGCAAAGTAGCCAAAACTCCTAAAAGTGGTACCATCAAGTTAGACAAAGATGAATCAGGTAAGATGGTAGATGAAAAGAGATATTGAGGTATGGTCAGATCTCTACTTTATCTTACTACTTCTAGGCTGGAGATCATGTTTAGTGTATGTATGTGTGCTAGGTTCCAATCCTCTCCTAAAGAGTCATATTTAAATGTTGTTAAAAGAATTTTTAAGTATTTGCATGGCACAATTCACTTAGGGTTATGGTATCCTAGGGATTCATCCTTTAGTCTCATAGAATATTCGGATGTGGATTCTGTGTGTAGTTTATTAAATAGAAAAAGCACTTTCGGGACTTGCCAATTTATAGGAGAATGCCTAGTATCTTGGTTTAGCAAAAAGCAAGTGTCGGTTGCCTTACCCACAGTGCAAGCCGAGTATGTTGTTACGGGTTGTTGTTGCACCCAAGTCCTTTGGATGAAACAACAATTGAATGATTTTGGCAAAGTGATTGATCAAATTCCCATTAAATGTGATAACACCAGTGCCATCAATCTCTCTAAGAATCTCATCCAACACTCTAGGAGTAAACACATAGACATTAGACACCATTTTCTAAGAGATCATGTGCAAAAGGGTGATGTTGAGTTAGAATTTATTGACACAAATCATCAACTTGTAGATATTTTTACTAAACCTCTTAATGAAGAAAGATTAAACTTCATTAAGAGAGAATTGGGAATGTTTGATGGAAGCTCCTAAAGTGAAAATTTGATCTTATGTGTTGATTGTATGTATTGTGTTTTTCTGTGACATATTCCAAGTGGATCACAATTTTGAATTTTTCAAAAACTAATTTTTCCTTTTTATCCCTGCTGCCTTTTAATTCGCGATCACAATCCTCTGTTCACAGTCGCGAATTAACAGTCCAACTCACTCGGCTGTCAAACATCAAATCGTGATAGCGAGAATCAAGCTCCATCGTGAATTTTGGTTAAGATTTCAAATTTTTAACTGTTGAAATGTGTATTCCCAATTACTCATAATTTTTGGAATTCACGGTCGCAATCCATGAATTTGCGGAAGCAAATTTAAGTAACTGCCAAGCCATTAAGTGATTTGACTGCCAACCATTTCCAACTTTTCATAAATCCAATTCTAGCCATTTACACACCCCTTTAATGGCTATATAAATCCCCTAAACAGTGATTCTCATCACCTCATCCTACTCCAAAACAATTATCCTTCCAAAACTCTCTAAATTCTCAAATTCTCTCCATCTTCTGCAATAGATCCCAAGAAGATTTCAAGAGCAAAAAAGGGTAAGGTTGTGGCTCAACCATCTGCACCCCCAGCACTTTATCTAATGAAGGGAATCACAAAGGAGGAGAAGGAGTGCTTCAAAGCCAACTCTTAAAAAATCATCCTCTCTAATAAAATCCCTTCTACATTTCTATTGGAGACTCAAGGAATCAATGCAAAAATTCGTGCATTCTTGTCGAACTTAAAATGGAATGAGTTCATCTTTCGAGATGAACCAAGTTATGAAAAATTCGTTAGGGAATTCATGTGCATGGTTCAACTGCATCATAAAATAGAATCTCAAGCGGGGCAATACGGGTTAGTTTTTTTGGGCTTTTGGTGATCCATATTTCATTACCTTTGAACAACTTTCTTCCCTTTTCAACCTTCAAGTTAGAGAAAACATTCCTTTCATTATTGTCACTTTTGATGTCCTATATTTTGAATTCTAGTCAGAAATTTCCATTAAAACCAAACACGACCTGAAAACCTCCCTAGCCAAATACATAAAAACCCTACCTTTTTGGATACTTCATCATATCATCACCTTTTCCATAAATGCTAGAGGTGATGGTAATGAGAAAGTATCTTAAAAGGACTTGGCCTTTTTATTATGCCTTGTCAAAAACAAGCCTATTCAAACCGGTCAGTATCTTGTGGATCAATTGATCCACATGAGCACCAAACCTAAAAACCAATTCCTTATGCCTTCACACATAGTTGCCATTTATCGCTTCTTAGGGGCACTTGATGAGGAAAATGAAAAATTCCTTGCCAAAAAACTTTTTCCTTCTCAGAACTTTCTTAACATCACCTACTTAATAAGTGCCAAAACCATACACCTAGACACATATGCTTATACTCTAGGTGCTTTTGGGGCTAAGAAAATGGAATCCTCCCAAGCCTCTAAAAGGAAGAGGCTCATCATTGAATTAGGCGCCCTACCAGTCCCCCCTTCTCAACCAAAACCCAAATCCAAACTATCTCTTGCCATCAATAACCACAAATTGGACAAGATGATGAGAATGATGAAGAGGCGATTCCTATTTCTCTCACATCTTCATAGTGACATAGTGGATTTGCAAGAAAAGTTAGGTGTTTCTCCTTGCCATCTTCCAGACTTTATTGAATTTGAAGATACTCAATAAGAAGAAGGCAATGAAGAAGTTGAGGATGGAGATGAAGCCGAAGGTAAAGACAATAAAGAGGAAGAAGAAACTTTTAGAGATGATGATGACTCTCCAACATTCTAGAATAGAAAATCTTTGTTCTTTATTTTTTCGTTTTTACATGAAAAAAAATTGTGATCTCACAGTTTGTTTATGATTGAATAAGAAATGTTTCTTTGAAATTCCTTACCTTATGTGATTCAAATAAGAAATATTTCTTTGAAATTCCTTGTCTTATGTGATTGATGGAATTTACTTTTGTGATTGCATTCTTATTACTTTTGCTCCTTATGAACACTTATCTATTTGTTATGCATTTATTCTTGTCCCTTATGCACCCTCTTTTTAATCTTGCCAAAGAGGGAAAGATAGAAACAAGAAATAATCTAAGTTTAAGGGGGAAAGAAAATAACTTGCAAATAATAACATAAGTTGAGGGGGAGCATCATACTTATGAAATTTCACACTTGATCTTTGTCTAGAAATTTCTAAGCATTCACATAATCATTTACCATTCTAACTTTACAACTTCAAAACTCATGCATTTATTTTCCCTTAGTATCAATCTAAGTTGTCAAAATTAAAAAAATGGGAGATTATTGGACTAGGTTGATTTAACTTAAGTCATGAACCTCTTTTGATATTGACAATAGAGATTGATCAATTATAATGCCTTCATTAAATGTTGTTTTGCAGACTATAAGTTAGTTTTGCCATTAGAATTTAAATGGAGTCCAAATCTCCAACCATGCAAAGTTCACTCTAATTTGCGGTGAGCATATTGAATATCACGGTCGTGAATCAGTCACAAGGAAGGATAAAGCTAGGCCAAAGGAATTCACGGAAAGATTCATTGTCGCGACACACCAAAAGTTGGCAAAGCCATAGTCACAGACGAATTCGCGGTGTGTGTCATGTTTTAGTCGCGACTGCAAATTTCATAGTGATAAAGGAGGGAACCAAAGCCATAACTACAGCTTGCCAAGTGTCCCAGGTATCTATTGAAGATAAAAAATCATGAGGGCTAATGTTTGTTCGCGATTGCAACTCAAGTAGTTGAAGTTTGCTCTTCAAGCAGAGGAATTCGTAGTTTTAGTCATGCCCAAGCCATTGATATCTCGCGACCGCAACATGTGATAGCGATTAGAATACAATGGCTATATTTTCCTAGATGACCAATGAAAAGTTTACACGTGGACTAGCCATTAGCCACAAATAGGATTTTCAGCCAAAATTGGAAATTCGCAATCGCAAAAAGTTAGTAGCGACCGTGATTTTAGCTTGACAATCATTTAATGTTGAATCTGCCTAGCATATCTTTGAGATTTGTTCATAGTTTTAGTCTAACATCTCTTTGGTGGGTATGTGTTATAAATACTCCACCAAACAGATGTAAATACAAGAGAATTCATTAATTTGTAACCAAACTCTTGCAAATTTGCTACTCATTCTTTCAATTATTCTTTATGCTTTAAGTGATTGTTTGGTGTGAGCATTAAATACCATTGTAAGAGTTTTTAGTGTAAGCCTTGAAAACACTTGTAAGAGGTTTTAAGTGTGAGCCTTAAAAACACTTGTAAGAGGTTTTAAGTGTGAGCCTTAAAAACACTTGTAAGAGGTTTTTGTGTGAGTCTAGAAAATACAAGTTGTAAAAATTTGGTGTGAGCTTGGAAACACCATTTGAGTTGAGTGAAATACCCAATTGTAGAGAATTGGGGAGTGGACCTAGGGTTAGTTAACACCCGAACGACTATAAACACTTACATCAATTTCTCTTTTTTTCTACTCAACTTTTTTACCACCATATTCTTCATTTTAATTTTTAATTGAAAACTAAATCAATCCTCCCTTCTTGGTGCCCTAGGCCAACACTAGTGAATGTAGATGTGGAGGTTGAGGCTTCATTAAAACCTAGACCATGCCTAATTAAGGGAGGGCTTTGTGATACTATAAGTGTATCCAAAGATTCTTACCCTTATGAAATTTTGAGATAGAGTTTCTAAGCTCAATGACTTCTCGCTTTAGAGAATCATTCTCTTTTCTTAATGAAGCTAATGATGAAGATGATTTATAAAAATTGTCTATTGATTTTTTGAGTTCTTCATTTGAAGCCCTCAATTCACTTACAATATCATTAAGGGATTTGTTATCATCTTTTAATTTTGAGCATTTTCTCTTGTAAGTCTTTATTTATGACTTATATTTGTCACATCTCATTGTGAGAGCTTCTAGAAGCCCTTCATTTACATCATCTAAATCATCATAATGAGAATGAGATGAAGTGTTTTCCTCATTAGAAGAATCCTCTTGAGCCATGAAGCATATGTTGGCAACCTCCTCATCTTCCTCATCCTCACTTAAGTTATCATCCTAAGTGGCTTTGAAGCTCTTCCTCTTCTCTTTGTCCCCTTTCTTCTTCTTTTTCTTCTTCTTCTTCTTCTTTATCTTTAGACAATCATACTTAATGTGACCTTGCTTACCTCACACATAGAAAGTGACTTCAGTTGATCTCTCTTTGGGATTAGGAGTAGCTTTCTTGAAATTCCTTCTTTCTTTTCTTCTTCTAATAAGCTCCTTGGTCCTTCTAAAGAGCATTACTAGGTTCTCTTCCTCCTTGTCACTTTCTTCTTCACTTGAAGTAACCTCCAATTCCTTATCTTTAGATGTAAACTTGAGTGCTAAGGTTTTCCTTTCTTGCTTTTCAGATTTTTCTCCTTTACCCCTCATTTTCTTCATCTCCTCATCTTTCTTTAAGGCCAACTCATGAGTTAAGAGTTTGCCTATCAAGACATTCATTGGCACCTTTCTTATTTTTAGGTTAGGTTCTTGGATACTACACACTCTAACACCAAATTTCTTAAAAGGCAAAGACTTTAGAATTTTAAAGTTTACCTCATGATTTGTGAGAATCCTACCAAACTTCTTCATGTTGGTGATGATAGCTAAGATTCTATTGATCATGTTGGTGATGTTTTCATCCTCTTTCATCATGAATAACTCCTACTTCGTCATATACATCTCTAGTCGGCTGGATTTCACCAAGCTGATGCCTTTATGATAATTCTCTAAAGCTTTCCAAATCTCATGGACAGTTTGGCAATGTTTTATCCTTCCAATTTCTTCTCTTAAGAGAGAGCTTAGAATGATGGTTATGGCTCTCTTGTTCTTGCCATTAGATCTTCTATGTGCTTCAACCCATTCTTCTCTAGGTATTAGTTCGTCACTCCCATCCACCACTTTGGTGGGTAGCTTCCATTCTTTAACAACGACATCCCATAGATCCACCACATTCGTATCTAGATAGATCTTCATCCTATTCTTCTAATGAGTATAGCCAACTCCATCAAAATAAGGCTTGAGGTGTGAATGGATTCCTTCTAGTGCCATTTGATATTTACTCTCTCAATTAAGGTTTTTAATGAGACTTGGCTCTAATACCACTTATTGGCTTACGACACCAAGAAGAGGGATTGAATTGGTGCTCTATTAAAAATTAAAAAGTGGATTAATGTGTTTAAGAAGATGAGTAGGAGAAGAAAAAAATTGATACAAGTGTTTATAATGGTTCAAGTGTTAACTAACCCTACGTCTACTCCTCAATTCTCTATAATTAGGTATTTCACTCAACTCAATAGGTGTTTTCAAACTCATACCAAACTTTTACAATTTTTGTTTATGGCTCATACAACAACCTTACACCTTTTGTTTTCTAGGCTCACACAAAAACCTCTTATAAGTCTTTTTGAGGCTCACACTAAAACCTCTTACAAGTGTTTTCAAGGCTCACACTAAAACCTCTCACAAGTGTTTTCAAACTAAAACCTCTTACAATGGTGTTTATTGCTTACACTAAACAATCACAAACACATAAATGAGAATTGAAGAAATGAGTAACAAATTGGCAATAGATTGGTTACTAATAAATGAATTCTCTTGCATTTACATCTGTTTAGTGGAGTATTTATAGCTCATATCCACCAAAGAGACGTTGGACTAAAACTATCAATAAATCTCCAAGATGTGCTAGGCAGATTTAGCATTAAATGCTTATCAAACGAAAGTCATGGTGGCTACTCCAATTTCACGGTTGCAAATTTTCAATTTCCATTTTTGAGCAAAAAATTTTGATAGAAAATCTCGTTTGTGTCTAACGGCTAGTCCACGTGTCAGCTTTCCATTGGTTGTCAAGGAAAATATAGTCATTCTGTTATAACCATTACCAAAATTCACGGTCACGGGATACCTAAGACTTGAGCGCCACTAAGATCGCGAATTCCTCTATTTGGTGAGGAACCTTCAACTCCTTGTGCTGTAGTCACTACTAAATTTTTTCCCTCACTATTTTTTATCTTTCAACGAATACCTGGGACACTTGGCACGCTATGATTGTGGCTCTGCTTCCCTCCATTATCACTATGAAAGTCGCTGTTGCGACCCTGGCGCGACATGCACTGCAAATTCTTCTATGACTAAAGCTTTATATACTTTGGATGGTTAGCGATAGTGAGATAGCCTATGAATTCCTCTGGCTTAGCTTCATCCTTTCTTGTGATCAATTCGTGGTTGCGACTTACCATACACACACTACGAATTTGGATGATCTTTACATTATTGGGGATTTTGAATTCCAACCTACTTTTAATGAAAAAAATCTAGTTTATAATCTACAAAACAACACTAAATGAAAATATTAGAATTGATCAATCTCTATTGTCAAGATCAAAAAAAGTTCATGATGTTAAATCAACCTAGTCCAACAGGCTAGATTGGTTGCTAAAGGTTACAACTAAGAGGAAGACATTGATTATGATGAAACCTATCCCCTCATAGCAAGGTTAGAGGCCATTAGGATTCTTTTGGCATATGCATGTCACATGAATTTCAAACTATTTCAAATGGATGTCAAAAGTGCTTTTCTAAATGGTATTATTGAGGAGGGAAGTTTATGTTGAGCAACCTCCTGGTTTTTAATAACATACTTTTCTAAATTATGTTTTTAAATTGAATAAAGCCTTATATGGTTTGAAACAAGGTCCAAGAGCTTGGTATGAAAGGCTTAGTTATTTTCTTTTGCCAAATGATTTTAAAAAAGGAAAGGTTGACACAACTTAGTTTGTTAAAGGCATAATCATGATACACTAATAGTGCAAATTTATGTTGATGATATCATTTTTATTGCTACTAATGAATATCTATGTGAGGATTTTGCTAACTATATGACTAGGGAATTTGAGATGAGCATAATGGGATAGCTCAATTTTTTCCTTAGTCTACGAATCAAGCAAACCAAAGCAGGGATCTTCATCAACCAAGCCAAATACACAAAGGACATTCTCAAGAAATTTGGCGTGGAAGGATGTAAAGAGCAAAAACACCAATGAGTGCTACCATCAAATTGGATAAAGACAAATTGGGTAAGTCAGTTGATGAGAAGAGATATCGAGGTATGATCAATTTTCTATTCCATCTTACCGCTTCTAGACCTAATATAATGTTTAGTGCATGCATGAGTGATAGGTTTCAATCTTGTCCCAAAGAATCTCATTTGAATGCTATTAAAAGGAATTTCAAATATTTACATGGCATAATGCATCTAGGTTTATAGTGTCCTAGAGATTCCTCATTTAGCCTCATAGGTTACTCAAATGCGGATTATACTGGTAGTCTTCTAGACAAAAAAGCGCGTCTAAAACTTATCAATTTATAGGAGAGTGTTTAGTGTCATGGTTTAGTAAGAAGTATGTTCAGTTACCTTATCGACCATCAAAGCTAAATATGTAGTTACAGGTTGTTGTTACACCCAAGTGCTTTGAATGAAATAACAATTAAAGGATTATGACAAAGATGTTGATCACATTCCCATCAAATGTGATAACACTAGTGCAACAAATCTTTCCAAAAATCTCATCCAACACTATAGGAGTAAAGATATAGACATTAGGCATCATTTTCTTAGAGATCATGTCCCAAACAGTGATGTAGTGTTAGAATTTATAAACACAAATCATCAACTTATGGACATCTTCACAAAGCATCTCAATGAAGAAATGATGAACTTCATTAAAAGAGAGTTGAGAATGCTGGATGAAAGCTCCCTAAAGTGAAAAGTTAGGTGTTTCTAAAATATTTTTATTTGTTGCATTATTCCATATTGAATGACTACCTTATGTGATATATGTGATAATTATCTCTTTGGATGTCTTAATTTTACATGCAATTATGCATTTCTATGCCAATTTGCATAAATTAAACATCAATATATTAAATGGATCACAACTTAGAACATCAAGTCTTATCATTTCATAGTTATCTTTTCTGACTTGTAATTCGTAATCGCTATTCCTTGGTTCACGATCACAAATTACATGTACTCATCATTCGGCTGTCAACCATCAATTCGCAATCGCGACATTCATTCTCCACCTCAAATTTGTTCAAATTTCAAATTTTTTATTGTTGAACGCGCCATTTCTCGAGGATTTTTTGTCTGTTACTCACATTTTTCAGAAATAGCGGTTGCGACTTTAGGTAACTGCCCTGTATTTAAGTGATTTGATTGCCAACCGATGACACTTTTTCATTTAATACATTTGTGATCATTTTTGGTCATTTTCACCCCCTTTCCTAGCCTATATAAACCCCTCAAATAGTGTTTCTATTCATTCCTAATAAAACTCTTCATCTCTCTTTTTTCTTGCTCTAAAAAACCTTCAAATCTTACTTCATTCTCTAATGGTCCCTAAGAAAGCCTCAAGAGCATAGAAGGGAAAAGTAGTAGCACAGCTGTGACATCCCATTTACTAATCATTTTTTTTTCTCTAAGTCTATCCATTGTCATTTAAAAGACTTGATTAAATTTTTTTTTTTTCATTTTGTCACTTGTTCACTACTTAGTAATTATTTACAACAAAACATATATGAATAATCAAACTAAAATACTAACTGACTACATACTGGTCCAACCTCTATTACACTGCTAGACAGCGACTTTGAAAAGT
>CATIWR010053463.1:0-12412 GCA_949677035.1 Omphalea diandra | reverse complement strand
CAAATCATCTCATTTACAATTTAAGAGAGCATATTTTGAAACAACTATAGCTTCCTTGATAGTGTTTTGCCCCCCGTTGTATTTTGACAACTAATTAACTCTGTGTTGTTATATGCTTTTCCTTGCATTTTCTTGTTTCTAGATGGGTAATATATGACCAGCTATATAAAATGTTAGATACGTGATACACATGATCCCTTTTTATGTTGGTTCTTGAAATTCAATGCTTTTATTTTCAGTTATTATGTCTTTTGTTTCTAGCATGATGCAAAACTTGAATCTAGCTCTGGAATGATATATATTTGTCCAGTGGTTGTCTTTTGTTTCTAACATGATGCAAAACTTGAATCTAGCTCTGGAATGATATATATTTGTCCAGTGGTTGATTTCCTTGAGTTTAACTTTGAGTAGATAGTAGTTTGGATGCCAGTAATCTGTTTTTGTGCTGCTGCTTAGCTGCACATGAAAGGCCACTTTGCAATTCTTCTGAGTCAATTTTTGGCAGTTGCCACTTAATTTCCATCCCTTGCATGTTAACGTCATGACTTATTTTCTGCTGGTATGCAGTATGTGAGACCTGGTGCAGCGCCGATGCCTGGAGCTACAATGGTTGGTCCTGGAGGAGCCCCAGGTCAAGTTTGTCCTCCTATCAACGTGCCCCCTATAGCTGGTCGTGGCAGGGGTGACTGGCGACCAGCAGGAATTAAAAATGTTCCTCCAATGCAAAAGGGTTACCATCCTGGTTTTGGACTGCCTGTTTGGGGTAATAATATGGCAGGGCGTGGCTTTGGCAGTGGACTGGAATTCACCCTTCCTTCCCATAAGTAATTTTTCCTTGCTATATAAGCTGGTTGTTTTTTTCACTTTGTTTTGTAACATTATTGTGCGATAATTGCCTCTTGGTTGATTTTTTCACTATTTGCCAGGTTCTTGCAAATGTGATATGCTGGTTGAATTAGTAAATCATCTTCATGATATCTTTATAGAAGTTATTAAAGTAGATATCTGGGGGTCTTGAGGCTTTTGAGTACCTGAACCTGATGCAATTGGAGACATCATATAGACTTCTCCTTAAGTTAGAATGTCGAAACTTGCTTTAGAACTTGAAGTTCTTAATGCCACTTCAAGTTAGAATGTCGAAACTTGCTTTAGAACTGAAGTATTTAATGAACGCATAGGATATATGCATTGCACTGCTAAGATGGTTGACACCCATTGCACATATTATCTAGCAATATCTTGAATATTGGCGGGTCCTCCTGAAAGCATTCTAAGAAGTAAATATAGTTTTTGTGTTTGTAGATGCTTATTTCTTTCCTTGATCCCTTATATTTACAAGAATAAAATTATAATTTCCATTCGACTATTGTTCCTTTGAAATTTCCTTAACATAAAGAGATATTGAATGATATTGGAAAATGTGAATTTTAATTGAAATTCAAAAAAGTGAAAAAAATATGGTTTTTTTTATAGAATATCCTTCCTGCATTATTAATCTGCAGTTTTCATTTATCAACCTCATCCTGTTGAGTGTTCTTTAGGCGAAGCAGACATGGAAACTTAGAGATGGAGAGTCTGGTTAGATCTATTAGTCTCTCTAGGCTAGACACAAAGCTTGATACATTGATCTTGGACTGAGAGCTTGGCAAATTACAGGATTATTTATTGAAACATGTTGAAAAAGAGGAGACATCAACCATTTAAATATCATCTTGCTCTGTGATTGGAAAAGTAACGGATTTGAATTTACCGAGGGATCCTTGAATTCATCTATTGATGATTCTTTGCTGCTTTGGTGTCATTAACAAGTGTCATCTAGTATGCATGATTTCATATTAAGCTTAAAATATAAGTGATATTTTTGCGGATTCTGATTGAGGTTCTCATATTTTCTCGAGTGGAATTAGTTGTATTTAGTCCTGTGATTTGCTTATTGTTAGTTTATCTTAACTTATATGTTTTGCTATTGCATTGGTTGAGTCCAAGTTGTAGTCGTTCAGTGCTATATTTATTCTGCTTATACTGGCAAGGCAGAGGCTGATAGTAGATGCCATTTTATTGTGAAGGATGTCTTTCACCCTATGTTTGGTCTAGTTTTAGTTAATTTTTTTGTTGTGTATGTCAGTATGGAAGCATGGTGTTTTAATGGATTTAATTTGCGAGTTTGTTTTCTTTGATAAACTGCTTATCAATTTTACGTATTATTTTCAGGACCATCTTTGATGTTGACATTGATAGTTTTGAGGAAAAACCTTGGAAATATCCTGCTGTGGATATATCAGACTTCTTCAACTTTGGTTTGAATGAGGAGAGCTGGAAGGATTATTGTAAACAGCTGGTAACTATTGACCTTTGATGATATTATCTGGCAAGTAAATAAATGTTTAAAAAGCTTCTATTCTATTATTCAGGAGCAACACCGATTGGAGACTACCATGCAAAGCAAAATTCGTGTGTATGAAAGTGGGCGGGCAGAGCAGGTATATAATGCTCATCCAGGATGTACCTGCATGGCCATATTGAAATGATATATCTAAATTCACATCAACATGTATCTTAAACTAACTGTAAAAGAACAAATTTTTTTTATTGTTTTCATTTTAGGAATATGATCCAGATTTGCCACCGGAATTAGCAGCAGTAGCAGGCATCCGTTATATTCCAGCTGAAAATTCAAACCTTGGAAAGTCAGAGGTCGGACAAAGTGATTTAACAAAAGGACCTAATCGTGTTCGGCCTCCACTAGTATGCTTTTGCTTCAATTTTTTTTCTTTCTGTATCGTCATTAAGCAGCAAAAATCTTCTTCTTGAATGTTCTTTTATAACCTATCAATTAAATGAATCTCTTGATTTCGCTTGGTTTTCTGAGTTTCTAATACTACAGATATTATAGTCTAGATCTCTTATTTATTTTACTAGCATTTTGAAGACTCAAAAGTTTAATTTATGTCTACCAGCCAACTGGACGGGCAATACAAGTCGAAGGAGGTTATGGCGAACGTCTCCCCTCTATTGATACTCGACCGCCTCGAATCCGTGATTCTGATGCAATCATTGAGGTAAATTCTCTCTCCTGTCTTTAATTGCAGTATTCCTTTTCTTTTCCCCAGATGAATTGAAGTGTTACTACTAATACAATTGATGCAATAAAAATTAACTGAAGGTACTTGGATAAACAGATTGTCTTGCAGGGCTCTCTTGATGATGATTCCTCGACAGGAAATGGTGCTTTGGATGGAGCAAATGATGATCCACCAAGAGATGAATTCAGAGGAAGCCATATACCTGAAGATGACATGGCACAGATAGAAACTGAATATTGTGATGATTTTCCACAAGGTTATGATAATCGAAAGGGAGGGAGGAGGGCGCCATATCTTGATTCTGGTCGTAATAACATGCCTGAGGAAGATGGGATTTCACCCTTCCATCCTGAAGCACCATCTCAATATCGTCCTGGTTCTAGGGGCCAGCCTATGTTATCTACTGGGGATTTTGGCCCACATCATGAGAAAAGGTATGGTGTAAAATGGACTATGGCTTGTTAAACCTAGAATTTCTTGCAGATTTTGTATCTTTTTTTATGGTGTGAATAACTGAATATGGTTGGAGAGGATCAAGTCTGGTAGCAAAAATGTTGAATTAAAAGGTCTAAAGCTGCAATTTTCCATCAGAACATTATGATCTACGGTTTCTTTTGTGATCTTATCAGAATAGAAGAGTTGGAAAAATATGTGATGATTTGGGTTTATGTCAGTGTAATGCTGGGGTGGAATGGCTGATTAGAAAGCGGAGGAGGAGAAGAAGATTTTCACATTGGACAAATTCTATGAAATAACCAAAAGAAAAAAAACAAAGAAAGGAATTAACTTTAGGACTAAGAAATTTACAAAGTCTCTAAACTTGACTTTAAGTTCCAGTATGCCCTCAAATGCATAGAAATTGGAGAAAGTAGATGTACTCCTATTGACCTTTTCCCCATAGCTGCATTATATAATCCTCTTGAGGTAGGATCCTGACAAACAAGCTCTGAATTGAATCTTACCTTAACCATATTTGTATGCAGTGGCTGTTTATCCCCTTTCTTTTCTAGCTCGTGCCATATTTATTATGTTTTGATTGAATTTATAAGTGCTTATCTCTTTCTTTATATGATTTGTCTTTAAGGGGATAAGCATCTGAGTAATTTGAATGTATGTTAAAAGAAAAAGTAGCTATGCATTGTGATGAGCAATTTTTGGACTTGATGTTTAGAGATAAATGACAGGTGAAAATGCACGTCCTCTAAGGCAATTGCGATGAGTATAAATATAACATGGTCAGCTTTTCTGGTGCACATAGAAGCTTGATTAAAGGCTTTTAAAGATCATATTAGAAGTATACATTAAATAAACCAAATTGATGATATTTGGATGGGAAAAGAGAAAGGTGCACTAGATGTATAAAGTTTCTTGATGTTTAGTTAGTACTCACTATGACTTGATGCCATAACTAATTCGTCTGTATGGATCATGGATTACTTGGGCAGTGACCTCAATTCTTAGCAATTGCCTATTAGTTTGATGTTGGATAATTTTGACTTGGTAGGTTTGTACCTGATCTAATGAACCTCTTGGGTTCTCTCCTCTTTATCACAGGCAGGGAAAGGAAAAGACACATGACAGCCCCCCTCATTTTACTTCTGGTCAGAGTACTCGGGATAAAAGATTGCTTGATAATGTTGAGGAGGAATCAGTTGAAAGCATGGATGGTAAACATAGTTCATTGGGATCATCTCCCACTGCAGTTAGGGATGCAAGGGAGGTCAGCATAGAGGACAAAGATGTCGCTGTGCCTGATGAACCTGAAGGAAGTTTTGGAATGGAAAAGGATGAGATGACTGAGAACGAAGTAACTACGAATGATAGCACAAAAGATGAGAATGCACACGACTCCATAAAGAAACAAAAACTAAGTTCTCGTGTGGAACTGTCAGCAATGCAAGAACATGATGATGGAGACGATTCCAAGGCTGCTAGAAGCAGTGAGAACAGCAAAGCAAGATCTGGCAGCAGTAAAGATTATCCAAAATGGCAGGATGGCGTTGAGGAGGAAGTTGTTCAAGATGGGCATGCAAGACGCCAGGGGAGCATCAAGAGGCACCTTGATGACAATGAACAGAATTTCCGAAGAAAAGAACGTGATGCTAGACAAGACATGGAAAGAAATCATATGGTAGTAAAAGGTAGGGAAGGTTCTTATCCTCATAGAGATTTGGACCCTAGCTTAGCACATCATTTGCACATGAGAAATGAGTCTTATGATAGGCGAAAGGAGCGAGAAAATCCAGATGGAGCCTGGCAACGTAAAGAGGAAGATCCTCATAGCAGAAAAAGTAGAACTGAAGATACGAGGAAGAGGGAACGAGGAGATGAACTGGTATCCAGGCATAGAACCAAGATACGGGAAAGTGAGAGGAGCGACAAAGATGATCATCTTCATTCAAGAAAACAGTTGGACAATGGAAGCTATAGGGTCCATTATGATAAGGATGGTGGCTCACGGCATAGGGAAAGAGAGGACAATTTGAAGAGTAGGTATGATATGGTGGATGATTACCATGGCAAAAGAAGGAAAGATGATGAATATTTGAGGAGGGACCAAACTGACAAGGAGGAGATATTGCATGCCCACAGAGAAACCACAAATCGTCGAAGGCGAGAAAGGGATGATGTTTTGGATCCTCGGAAGAGAGATGATCAGCAAAGAATTAGAGACAATCTTGATGATTACCACTCTGTTAGGCACAAAGATGAGGTCTGGCTCCAAAGGGAAAGGGGTGAAAGGCAAAGGGAGAGGGAGGAGTTGTATAGGCTAAAACAATCCCATGAGGAAAATTTATCTAAGCGGGAAAAGGAAGATGTACGAGGTTCTGTACGGACTGGGCGTGGTGCAGATGATAAAGCATGGATTAGCCATGCTAGGATGAAGGATGAATATAGGGGTTCTGACAAGGAGTCACAACTAAAAGATGCAGTTCGGAACAGTGAACAGCAGAAGAGAAGGGATAGATTGGAGGATGAAAGCTATTCATATCACAGGGGACGCGATGATGTTTATGCACGAGGGAATCAACTTAGTAATGATGAGAGAAGATCGAGGCAAGAAAGGCCAAGCACTCGTATTGATCGTTCTGTTGATACTCCTGATAGGGGGCATGACAGAAAACATAAAGATAACACAAGGAAGAATAAAGATTCTGAGGGTGGAGATCACATTAGTTTGGGTCCTTCCAAAAGAAATCAAGAGGACCAGAGTGGTCTCACAGCTGAGATGGTATGTTCTATATTTAGCACAATGAGTATATTGCTAATAAAATGAATTATGTATATCATGTCTCATAACTCCAGTCACTGTCAAATGATTATCTTACTAAAATTAAATTTACAAATTGAAATTGTTACAATTATAAGACCCCTAATCAGGAGACAATTACTTGAACTATTTGGTCATTACTGTCTTACTGATGAAAATCTCGTTCAAGACCTATTTTGAGAAATATGATTGTAACATAAGGTTATAACTTTTGGACAGTTGATTTGGTTTCATCTATAGATACTGATGGAATTTGGGTAAGCAACTACTTATTTTTGAAGGATGAGCTTGTATGCTAGTGACATTAGGCTGTCCTCCTTGTGAGCAGTGTGATTGAGTTCTCACCGAGGCTAATTTTTAACCAATATTAGTAATGATTCTTTAATCCCATAATGTGCTGTGAGTGGCCAGTTATATGTGCCTCTTTGGGATGAGTGCTGTGTTATAAGTGATTATGCTTATAAATATATTTTTGGATAAAAACCCCTTATATTCTGCCAAACTATTGAACTTCTTTGAGAAACTTGTATGTTTCTTAATTCATTAATTACTTTCTTTAAGGGGCCTGTCGTATGATCATAGCTTCCCAATTTGCTTAAAACCCGAATTTTATCATCAAAGATTTTAGCTGCAGATATTATTTAATCCAGTACTGAACAAACTACTGCAGATATTAGTAATCCAATACTGAACAAACTAAGTATTTGATGTTTGACACATATAGGGTAAGTTATGAGGTATAAACATGCGAATACCAGTAACTGAACTGGAAACAATTCTGATCGAGTTCTAACTCAATAGGTTACCTGAGTTGTGTTGTTTTTTGGTGCTTGCACAGAGGACATGTATACATTTTTCCTTGTGACATAAATTACTCCTAATTTCATTTTATGGCTTCCAGAGTATGTTCCATGAGAGTAGCCAACAGTTATTATGGAAGATCTAGCATGTTGTGGAACTGTCCATTTGATTAAATGTTTACTTGTTCTCGTTTGGTTTCTTTCATTTCATCCCCCCTCCCTTCTTTCTCTTTCTCTCTCACTCCCTCTCCTCCCTTTTGGTGATGACTTTTATTGTGAGGGAGATGCATGTAGTGCAACACGTTGTTGAGCATGAAATCTCAATATCCCATAGATGACAAGTAATTTGAAGATTTAGGTGCTGGGATAGACCAAGGAAAATCTTTTAGAATCCCTGCGTGGGCATGCATTGCTATTTTGGCAGAAGCAGAATTTTTTTCTATAACTACATACATTTCTTTGCTCACAATTTCTAGTTGCAAGTATGCAATGAGATCAGGAATATTTTAATTCCATGCATGTCCTTTGTTTCTTAGT
This sequence comes from Omphalea diandra, assembly GCA_949677035.1. Lineage (NCBI taxonomy): Eukaryota > Viridiplantae > Streptophyta > Magnoliopsida > Malpighiales > Euphorbiaceae > Omphalea > Omphalea diandra. The sequence continues at coordinate 4,721 of CATIWR010053463.1, read as the reverse complement.
AACTGCTGGTAAGGTTGTCCAGTAGTTGATCCCTTTTCCAATGTAGAAAATTTTTGAAAGTTTGGCTTTGCTCTTCTTGAGTTTTTGGTTTCTACCTTTGCTCAGGGGTTGAAGGGTGCCACTGACCAAGAGAATGGGGAGAATGAGATGCAACGCAACTCTTCCAAAAGACACAAGGAGGAAGTTTCTTCAGATGATGAACAACAAGATTCAAGGAGAGGAAGGTCAAAGTTGGAACGTTGGACGAGCCATAAGGAGAGAGATTTTGGTATCAGCAGTAAGCCATCAACTTCCCTGAAGTTTAAGGAGCGAGACAGAAATAACAACAATGGCTCTTCAGAAACCAGCAAAGTTTCTGATGAACTTCCCAAGAGACTTCAGGCTGTTGAAAAGCATGCCTCAGCTGAAGAGAAAGATGGTACTGATGTAGAGAATAAGGATTCTGATACAAAACCGTTGGAGGATCGACACCTGGACACAGTTGAGAAGCTGAAGAAGCGAAGTGAGCGCTTTAAGCTTCCAATGCCAAGTGAAAAGGATGCCTTGGCAATAAAAAAAATGGAGAGTGAGGCACTGCCTTCTGTCAAAACTGATACTCCTGCAGACTCAGAGATCAAGCCAGAGCGACCAGCTCGGAAGCGAAGGTGGATTAGTAACTGAAAGTCAAATCAATGATATGTTTTTAGGTGCATTGCTTATGTCAGGGAGGAAGTCACTGCTTGGCCCAAGTCTTTTATTGTATTGCCCTGAAGATCCTGTCTTATCTGGATGATGATAATAATATCTGTAGGCTTCCAGGGACGGCCATGTACCTCGGCTGTAGCTATTAGATGATCTTGTAACCATGTTGCTGCCTTACTCATTTTAATGTTATGTACATACTAATGGATGTAAACATTGAACTTGTCACCTTATGGTGGCACAGATTGTACTAAGATTGAAATCTGAACGAGATAGCTAGGATCCTATTACCAGATCTGCAGATGCTAGTAACTGGATCCGACCAATTGAGAACCAAGTGCTTTGTTAGCTGATGCGCTAGATGTCAGCATCTTCAGATTGGGGTAGTGTTGGCTATTGAGGTTCAAAGAAGTCTTATAAGGCAATTACTTGGTGGAGATGAGGGGCAGCAGCAAAACAATTTTCTATAGCTGTAGAAAATTTCATCAACGACGAGTGAGGATATATATATATTGCTATCTGTATACTGTAATCTATACGCCGATCTATCAATTTCCCCATTTGTTTTTCTTAGGGTGAAGTTAGATATGCATATAAAAAGTTCCTTTTGTATTTTAGGAATGAGCTAAAGAAGTTATTCAAGGGGGGGGATTATTTTGTCATGCCTTTCTCATGTTGGATGTCTTAGTTTTCTTATCAAGGAACCTGCAAGAAATGAATGGTGTTTAATGTTAGTGATAGAGGACCTTAGTTTTCTAAAATTTACTGAAAAGTTGTGTTACTTTTAAGTGTAATAAATAAAAATTATAAAATTTAAAATCATGAAATAATACAATGTGTTAAAATAATAAAAATATCTTAACACTTGAATTTAGAATAAAATACTATAATTTTTTTGAAAAAAATTTTGAAATTTTCTGAGGTAGAACTAATTTTGTTTGATTGACCTATTTAATCAATTTTTTTTTTATTTTTTAATGATTTTAATTAATTGACCAATTCTTTAGTCAATTAACTTTTAATCTTTACATTTGATTTTTAATTTTAAATTAATTGATTTAGAAAATATAAATCTTTTCGAATTTTAGTAATTTTGATAAAATTAATTAAAATTATTAAATTTTTAGTAAATTTAGGTAAAATAAATCAAAATAGGAATGGGATGACAATTCAATTGACATTTTTTTTTTTCTTAAAAAGACCCACTTTACACACACATCAAATAGAGCCAACTCAGTCCTAACCTAAGTTAATTGTTGTGCTAGATAGAAATAGGAACTACAAAACTGATAAAAGGGTAATTAAAAGGTAATTAAAACTGATAAACATAATGCGATTTACTTTGTCCTCATTTTCTTCTTTGTTTTCTTTTCTGTTTACCCTAACTCATCATGCACGTTTTATTGCAATCGAAAGAAGATAAGAGATTGACAATGTTAGTGGTCCCACAAGGAGAAGTGTAACAACGAAATTCCACATTGTACTCTACACAAAATCTCGGCCTTCTGTTATTTGAATTAACAGAGGATTCGTGTAATGAACTCTCGTCACAAAACCCACCCTCCTTTCAAATAACACTTACTAAAATTTTTATGTGGACTAATATTGATTATGAGTTTATTTTAATTATTTATAAAATGGACTGAATAATATAGTTTATTGATTGGGGGTAAGCCCGATTAAAATGTGATCAATTGAGTCATAGGTTTGTGACACATTTTGTGGGCCGATATAGAATACATTCAGTGTAGACCTATTTTAACATAGACCTTTGATGGGTGAGCCTATTAAAATTTATTATAAATAGACTAGGTCTCCTCTCCTGCCTTTATAACGAAACCCTAATTACTACGCCCATTGTAGCCGTCATTGAAAAGGTCAAGGAGAGGAAGACTTATCTTTCTTTTTTCAACCCTTCTGACATATTATTTTATTGTTTAATTTCAGCGGTTGTAATCATGACTCAAAACAATTTGGGATCCAACGCGCAGACAAGTATACAATTTGTTTCCGCTTAATTATTAAGTTAGTGTTCTAAATTTATGTACTAGATCCTGAATTAAATTTATTACATATGGTATCAGAGTTTTGAGATTGTATATAATTTAGAACCCTAAATATTTTGTATTGATAAAAAAAAAAAAATTTGATGATCAAACGAGGAGTGATGCAAACAGAAGGGCCTTGGAGTTTGTTTCCTAGTCGAACTTAACTCATGTATCGCACTAGAAATCATACTACTGCATGCCCGTGATGTGGTAGATGCCCAAGCCTGTGAAGGAGATTCCTTATTTAAATACCTTGATTTGATAGGTGATGCACGTAACGTAGGGCCATATTGCCAACCGTTCAGTAAATCCTCCCTATGTGCTTCACACTCATCAATTACAGGGTCTAACATACCACAATGGTAGCAAAAGTTAGGAAGTTTCTCATATTGGAAGTAAACCAAACTTTCTCACCTTTCCCAATCATAATCATCGATCCTTTTTAATGGGTTTAGTCACATCCATATTCCACTGAACCCGAACTCACTTACTTGTTATAGACAAATCGTCCTCATTAATCTCTAATACAGTTCCCAACTTAGATGCTATACTACCACTTCCTTGCTTTTACAATCAAGGGGTAAATCACATGGTATATTTCGTCATGGTATATTTCAGTAATTATTAATATATATATATATATATATATATATATATATAATATAAATATTTAGATGGTTTGTATATATAGTTAATTGTCAATTTATTATTTAGTGATATTAATTTTGTGATAAAATTAAATAAATAAATAATAAATATTTATTTTGCACATATATGAGATAATAATTATGTGTTTAAAATTAAGGTATATTGTGTTTGGTATCTTGTATATTTTTTGAAATATATATTTATATTTAGTATGTATTTTAATTAGACTATTATAAATCTCTAATTAAAAATAATTTTATGAATTGATGTGGGTGTTACCGCCAAAATAGAACATTTATTAAAATTTGTAGAGTTATTTTTAATTTTTGCGAAGAGATAATTCCAAATCAATGTATATAATGACTTGCACAAAGGGGGTTATTAGATGCATTGATTTAGGAGTGCTTGTTGGAATGAAGAGATAATTCCAAATTAATGTATATAATAATCTGCCCAAAGGGGATTATTAGATGCATTGATTTTAGGAGAGTTTATTAAGATAAAACTATTTGTGCTTAGAGTTGCATTAGTCTAGAGAGTCTGGCTGCCTAAAGGGGATGGATTCTTGAAACCAGTGTGATCTCAATTGTGTGCTTCATAACTAGAAATTCTATTGCATATGCATGTTCTACCCAAAGGGGAATATGTAGTGATGTCAGACTTTTCTAAATTGTGTAAATCATAAATTTGATTTTTGTACATAACTTAATTTTAATACATGCTTTTGTTTTGCACAAACAGTCTCTTTTAGTCTCAACAATAGTACTGCAAGTGTTAAACTATTGACAAACACAAACTTTAAGAGGTGGAAATAGGACATTCAGTTTGTTTTGGGAATGAGTGAGATAGAATATATTTTTTATGATGATGAGCCTACTAAACCCACCCGTGAAAGCAATATCGAGGAAAATAAAATACAACCATAGGAGTATAAGTGATTACATTCTAAATATGATACACCTTCAAACCAAACTTAGAGGTCCTAAACTTGATTTAAATTTTCATTTTAGATAAGATTGTATATCAGTTTAACATTAGAGTTTGGATTTTGTCTCATTTTGGATAACACCTTTTATGTTCCATCTTTTAGGAGAAATTTGGTTTCTGTTTCTGTTTTGGATAAGATTGGATATCATTTTACTATTGGTAATGAAGAGCTAATATGTTTTTAGATTCCAAATTGATTGGTGAATGTGTTTTATTTGATAATTTATATAGAGTGTGTTTGGATGATGCGAGAGATTGTGAAGCCAACATTGCGACCAAACGATCCTTAATTAAAGAAAAATCCTTTTCATTGTGGCACAAACGTGTAGGTCATATGTCTAGAGAAAGAATTGGAAG
>CATIWR010053445.1:0-41259 GCA_949677035.1 Omphalea diandra | reverse complement strand
ATATATATATATATATATATATATATATATATATAATGATAGAATAATGGAGGTTTATAATTTATATTTGCCAATAACTTTACATTTTCATCCGTTGATGGAAGCTTGCATCAAGAACAAATTAAACACTTAACCTATAATCTATTAGAAAGATAAAATAAAATCAATTTGTAAAAGAGAAAATTTATTGCTTGTTGGTATATATATATCTCTATTAACTTATTTTTTCAGTTTGGAATAAATGATTAGATAAATTTGTAGCACTTGAAATAATGTATTTAAAAAGTGAAATTCGTTTTCTGTATGTTCAGATAAATATCCTATATTAATTTATAGGTGCAACATAAACTACACTCATATGTGTTAATATGTTAAACAAGTAGATTTTGTGAAGATTTTTCTAAAATTATATGCAAAATATATATTAAATTAATAATACCTTCACGACCTTGCTAAAAAATAAATTATTTTTAAAATTATTTGAGATATGTAGTTCTTCAAAAAAATTGAGTCATATATGAAAACTTTTATTTTATGAAACTATATGAAATATTTATCTATAATACATGGTGAAAGACTATAATATCGTATACGATATCATATTATAATGTCATATTAGTATATTTAGATTATGATTTTCTTAGTGAATCTAATTATTTCACTTTTAGATCATTTTTATTTTTAATAAAATTATCATAAATAATTAATAATTTATATATATTTAATAATTTATACAATGACACTATAAATATAGTGACCTTAGAATTCATCCGTTCACATAAAAATCTGTAGAGTTGTTGCAACCCTTTCTAATTTTTAGGATGCAAGTACCACTTTCTCATCTAGTCTCTAATCTAATCTAATAGTTTAATTAATTATAACAACTAATAAAATATTAACAAGTCAATTATTTAATCATTAATATCTCTAAACAGTGTGTGCATTTGATCTATTGTACATGTTCATAGACATTATAAATATACTCATTCTCTCCCCAAGTTTTCTACTTACCTTCTCCCACTACACAAACATCACCTATACCTTCTTCCCTTCTTCTTCCCTTCCTCTCTGCACCTCTATCATAACCTTCAATACACAAAAACCAAATGGGTGGAAATTCTCCATGCGCTTCCTGCAAGTTGCTTAGACGCCGATGCGCTAAGGACTGCATTTTTGCTCCTTATTTCCCCTCTGATGATCCTCACAAGTTTGCCATTGTCCACAAGGTTTTTGGTGCCAGTAATGTTAGCAAGATGTTGCAGGTTCCTCCTTCTCTCTCTCTCTCTCATTCTCTCTCTCTCTCATACACACACACACATTTCATCCTTCGATAGTATATATATTCAGACTACATGTAATAATACACGTTTATATATTTATATATGCATGTGCTTCTGCGTACATATGCTCATGCACATGAAAACTTTGTGTTCATACGAATAAAGTTTGGTTTAATATTACTGAAGTTGTCTCCAAGCTATGAAGTTGTAAGTTTACCCAAGAAATATGGCCTGCTTTCTAAGGGATATTCACTAGTTTGTTTTGTGATGCAAGAAATATGGCCTGCTTTTCTAAGGGATATTAACTAGTTTGTTTTGTGATGCAGGAACTACCAGTTCATCAAAGGGCAGATGCGGTGAGCAGTTTGGTATATGAAGCTAATGCAAGGGTAAGAGACCCAGTTTATGGGTGTGTAGGAGCCATATCATACCTGCAAAACCAGGTTTCTCAGCTCCAAATGCAGCTGGCAGTGGCTCAAGCAGAGATATTATGCATCCAGATGCAGAATGAGCCAGTTATGCCAACCCCACAGACAGTTAACACTGATGATGATGACAAGTCATTTCTTCTCCAAAATAACCTCCCTCAGTATCTTAATTTTGCCTCTTCTAGCAATGTAATTCATGACTCTCTTAAGAGAGAGAGCATTTTTGGAAACATCATTTCTTAATTTAATAGAACTTCATGTTATGTGTGTTTCTTATTATATATTTTGAAAGGGGGAGAGTTGTCTTTCTTTGATATTAGTTAAAGTCACAACCTTAATAACAGTAAAGAAATAATGAATAAACGTTAATAAAAATAAGAATAAGGCAACATAGCATATATAGTGTGCCTTAGAACAATGGTAACTGGTGAGGTCAACTCTTAGCATGTGAGGAGTGAAGTAAACATGAAACTTCTTTTTAATGAAGATATAATTGTTAGCCTATTAAACAAGTTATGCGGTCGGTGGCTTCTCATCCAATGATCTCAGACATAAATTCTTTTAACTAATTATTTACAGTGAACATATGCAATGCAAGGTTCTTGAAAAATATCAATTAAGGGGATAGCTAGCGACAAGTATTTGCATTCTCTTTTCTTTTATGGGGTGGCCTAATGAAGCCAGTAAGTGCAAATTCTGAGATTACTAAAAGATATGAGCTACCCATTTTTATGTTCTAACCAAAGCACTTGTTACATGGCTAGGGACACTACTGAAAGTAATGTTTGCCCATTTTTGGTTTCTCTAGTATCTACTCACAGGATACAAGTTCTTCTGTTCTTTTTCTTGGTAAGCCATAGCATTATCATTGTTCAATTCTATACTCTCAACACTAGGACATGAAGGTAATTTTGAATTTTGAATTTTTTATTTTTTATTTTTAAGGTTTGGAGCACATAGAATTTATCTTTTTGTTTTTACTACATTTATGAACAGGATTAGAGTTGTGGATGAAAATAAAAAATTGATTTAGAATGAATATGGAGAATCCATATAGAAATTAAAATTTGATTCAAGAAATTTTACAAGTTCAAAATCTTTAAGTAATCTCAAAGCTCATATTCCAATCTTTAAATTTTAAAATCTCAAGATTTATATGTACTCTAAGGGTATGTTTAATACACAAAAAAATAAAATAAAATAAGATTTTCATTTTATTTTCATGTTTGACACTTTAATTTACTACAAAAACATAAAAATGAGATTTTAAAAGAATTAAAATGTTTTGTAAAACATAATTTTATTATACAAAAAGCTAATTATGAAAAATTTATTAATATTCAAGTTATATTTCTTAACGTGTTGTGATATATTAAATAAACCCATCTTATAAATAAGATTTTGAAATATATTAAATAAATCCATCTTATAAATTAGATTTTATTTTTCATTTTTGGTCTAACTAAACATGCCTTAAACATCTTAATGAGAAATTTTGCGCAACATATAAAAGTTTCTATTTGATTTTCCTATCACCTGATTTTCAGTATATATTCCCACTGTTTTCTAGATAACCAAACATGTTCAAGTGTAGAAAGAAAGAAGAAAAATGGCATATGTTCAAGTGTAGAAAGAAAGAACAAAAATGGCATACAGCCACATGTGTAGTGGGATCACAGATTCTTCTAGTTTGTTCACGTGGAGGGCAGTGCAAGGAAGTGGTCAGTTCATGGGAAGTATGCAAGAGGACAATCTTCAAATTTTTATTTTGGACTTTATAAAATATACATATATCTTTCCAAATCCTTCTCTCCATACAATTATATGTCTGTGTTAAATTAATATTTTAGAGATGATGGGAAAAAAAAAAGATTCCTCAATGGCTTTGTTTAATATGGAAGCATTTTGCCAAGTCAAACTTCTAAACTTATCTTATTAAGCCTATAAAATCCACCCCTGTTTGGAGCAATTTCTAGCTGTAACCTCATTAAATCGTATGGTTAAATAAATTACTGAAAGAAGTAGCTAGTTGTCAAATTTGTATGACTTACTAAAAGCTTCCACTGAGATCATGTCTGCTTCAATTATCTGGTTTTCAACACATGTGCTTCCATTCTTTGGCTGCTTGTATATTCCAGTAAAATATTTTACAGTAGCAAATCTTTTCCTTTCCAAGGCTGGTTAATTTTAGTTGTGAGTTGCATTGATAAGATTTCTTTTTTTTTTTTTTCCTAATTAAACTTTGATTAAAGTTCGAATTTGTAACTTTTAATTTTAGAGATAACCTGTGTAATGATACAAGTAAAGACATACATAGAGTAGATTAATAAAAGTTAAAAAGATAAAATGTAAATCACGTTAATAACAATATCAATCATTAATCAATATATATTATTAACTTTAGTCTCAAAATTAATTTTAAATAATTATTTATAATTTATCAAACAATTATCTATAAAATAATCACGTCATTCTTTTAAATTATGTTATAGAAAATTACTATATTAAAAAATCTAAATAAAAAATTAAAAAAATTAATTATCATATGAAAAAGATATTCTAAATAGAATATTAAAAAATTTAAATAGTAAAAATTCTAAACAGAAAACTAATATCATATAACAAAAAATTTCTGAATAAGAAATTAGAAAAATTTTAAAAGTAAATATTATAAATAACTCGTAATAGGAAATTAGAAAAATTTTAAACAAGAAACTAAGATTTAAATTAACTCTATTAGTTGTTCAAAATTCTAAGTATATAAAGGCTAGTGGCAGTATAATAGATTATCAAAAATTATTTCGTTCAAATTTATAAATTTTCTCTTAAAACTATATTACACAAGATTAAATGTATGAGTTAATGAACAATTTTTTATTTTAATTATCACACACACATATATATAATTATTTATTAATTTTATTTTTACTATGAAATACTTAATATTATTTATTTAATTAATTATCAGGAGTTGTTTTATTCAAATTTAATAAATTTTCTCTTAAAATTATTTCACTTAAGGTTGGAGGTATAAATCAATAAATAATGTTTTATTACAACTACCTCCTTACATAATTACAAATTTTAAGAAATTTATTTTATTGTTTTATTTATTGGACAATGACTTTTTAATAAAATTAATTATTTAATAAACATAAAAATAAAATTTATTATTATAATCATTTTATGCAATGTATGGGTTTACTACTAGTATATATTATTAATTTCAGTTTTAGAATTAATTTGACATAATTACTTGTTATTTATCAAACAATTATGTATAGTATAGTCACACGTCGTTATTTTATATTATATTATAAAAAACTATTATATTAAAAAATTTTAAATCGAAATTAAAAAAATTAATTACCATATAAAAAGACCTCCTAAATAAAAAATTAAAAAAATCTAAATAGTAAAAATTTTAAACAGAAAATTAATATAATATAACAAAAAATGTTTGAGTAGAAAATTAGAAAAATCTAAGAAATAAAAATTCTAAATAAGAAATTAGAAAAATTTAAAAAATAAAAATTTTTAAATAAAAATTAAGATTTATATTAATTCTACTGATTGTTTAAAATTTTGAATATATAAAGTTAACAACATTGTAATAGATTGTCAAAAATTACTTTATTTAAATTTAACAAATTTTATTTTAAAACTATATAATACAAAATTGAATATATGAATTAATAGACAATTATTTATTATAATTATCATATAAACACACATATAATTATAATTTTCTATTAATTTTATTTTTGATTATGAAATACGTATTATTATTTGTTAGATTGATTATTATGAATTATTTTATTTAAATTTAATAATTTTTTTTTGAAATTGTGCCATATAAGATTTAAGATATAAATCAATAAGTAATTATTTATTACAACAACCTCCATACATAATTACAGATTTTAAAAATTTATTTTATTATTTTATTTATTTGACAATAATTTTATAATAAATAAATAATTAATCATTCATTTAATTAATTATTTAATAAAAATAAATATTAAAATTTATTGTTATAATTATTTTGCACAATATTAATATTGTTTGTGACTGCATTTTTAATAAGAGAAAAATATTATTTGTTTGTGAGCTCTCTTTTTTAATAGGTGGAGAAATGATTACTCAATTAGTGTTCCATTAGCAAGTTGGTCCCCTTGCTTGGCTTCTTTTGGATATTATCCAGATTAATAATTGATAATCCAAAATAATAATTTAAAAAGCATATTGATGGATACATTCACATTCATAAGTTTTAGGAATAGACAAAAGAATGATTTGAGCAAAAAACTGTATATCTATGGAGATATGGCCAGTGGCCACTCAAGTTTCACAAATATTTATAATTAAGGTCATAATCAAAGTTTTACCTAACACTAAACGTGACGCAAGTTTTCTACTAGTCCCCCATTTATTTATTTATTTACTTTTTGTCCCATAATGAAGAAAATTTCATTGATGAGCAAAACGGCATAAGAATTTTGCCCAATACCTATAAATGAAATTTGAATGTAGTCAGGTTTACAAATTACTTAACTAAATTAATGTTTAATCTATGTGCCGTCAACTAAATCAAATTTTGATCTATGTGGGGTTTACAAGAATTCTTATTTCTATTTAGTTACTAAGGAATTCATTTATATGGAACAATTAGATGCGGCTGCAAATTATGCTATTAAATTAATCCATCCATCAAAACTAAAGGTGGCAAATGAATCAAGTAGGTCTGAATAAAATTAATATTGGATTAAGTTAGCTTTAGATTAGATCTTTTTAAAATTGATCCTAATCGGCTAAATTTTAAATTGTGAAAAAGTTAGATAGTCATCAAGTCAAGATAAAAAAAAAATGTCATTTTTGAGTTTCATCAAATTGATCGAATTATTTAAAATTTTAATTTTTTAAGTAAAAATATTAGTTTATTTAGTATATAAAATTTAAATAATTTTAATAATTTAAGTTGAGTTAAAATTCGAATAAATTTGACTTAGGTTAAGATCAAATTATTTGAATAAACCTAAAATTTGGAAAAATTTGAAAAATTTTGATTGTTTGGGCCTGATCAAATTTATTTGAGATAAAGTCGAATTAGAAACTTTCACCTCCAATATGAATGAATAAGCGCCATTGGTTTAGTAATACAAGATTCATCTCTAAAGCAGTAAGAGTGCAATTCCAAACCCGTGGAAGCCAAAAATCAAAACAAAGAAACAAGATGAAATCTTGTGAAAGTCACTGTCTACCCATGAAAATGATAGGGTGTCAAATTGTGGCTGCAGCAGTCCTAAGTTGAATAAGCTAATATGAGGGGAGATGATGCAATGCACTACAAAAAGGGAAAGAGAAAAAAAATGTAAAAGAGACGAATTTATCTGACAGCACTAATTAGTCTAGCTACCAAATGATATCATATGTATGTGGTGGTCCAGAATGTAATGGTGGCTCGATTCTAGTTGATATGTTTTTGCTTTATTAATCAGGGATATTGAAACCTACTAACCACCCATTTTTACTCCATTTTTTATGATTCAGAAGAAGAAAGGAAAGAACTAGTGTCAACTTAAGCATGAAAGGCAGAAAAGAATAGCAGTAAGATAACATTGGATCAAAGTAATCTTCATTAGCCAGTAAGAAATCAAATTTTGGCAGAACATGTGGTAATGATAATCGTAGCCCCCAAACATTGAACTAGTTTGTGGGATCAGATGTCTCATTATCCTACTGCAGTGACTGACTCGGGTGCAATGAATGTGAAACTTTTGTAGAATAATAAAAGATTCAAGACAGTAATGTTTTTGGAAGGAAATGGAAATATTTGGGTTATTTGTTTTTTTATTTTTGGTCATTTCAATTTTTCAATGGAAGTTGTAGTTTTATCTCTTTTTTTTAATTTTCTTTTTTTAATGGTGAAGTTCAATGGTCATAAGAACAAACAATGCCAACTAATTTCCAGCAACAATACCAAGATAACTAAAAGGTAGAATGATAATGGAAAAAACCACTTTGCTTCTGGATGTATTATCCTCGAGCCCTCCAACGAGAACTGAGCTAGAATTCTCCTAGTATCCTCTCGTCTCCATAAAGAGGTAAATTCGAGGTAGATAGGTGAAAGTGAGCAGCTACATTTGTCCTGTTATCTAACTTTGGATTCATCAATCTTCGCCGTTCCTCGGCTAATTTTCAACATTAGTTTGAACCCTTCAATCTCCACCACCTAAGTTACATGTACTAATCCTAATTCTGTCAAGTTTCTAGCTGTATTTCGCGTGGGATTGGTCACTTCAATAGCTAGAAATTTCATGAACGCTATGATGATCTAACGATGAGAGCCGTCAAGTATGTGCTAGATCATGCATCCGCATTTCACAACGTGCACTCACATCACATTAAGAAATCAATGATACTTTCTTTCACTAATAATAAGAAGTTTCATTATTGGCTATTGTCTTGTAGTGCTGCGTAAAGAAGATGGCAACGAGTTTGACATCGTAGTATCTTTTGTCTTTTTTATATTGCTTCTTGCAAAAACGATCTTTGGGCTATACCGACTAATCCTAGTGTCTTCGATAAAAAAATTTATGATTAAAACCAATCAGAAAGCCTGTTTGAACCTCAAACAAGTCAAATGATTTCCCTGGACTTCCCTCCTATAAATATTGGGGCTTCTACTGGTGGGTTGTAAGTGGGTGAAAAAGAAATTTACATCTTCATGTAGGATTCTGTTCTTAAAGTAAATATATCCTACAGAACAGACCAGTTTCCTAAAGTGGAAACGTTTTTTTTGCAAGTACAGCAACAACCTTAAAATTTCAATAATACAAGATCAGATTTTTCATCCATAACTTTTGTTACCCTGATTTACAGTGCAAAAAATAAAGCACGTTCCGTTCAGGACTCAAAGAACAACTCCACTAATGTATCCTTCACAGCATAATAGCTGGAGAGAATTAATTGTCATGGTACAGCAATAGGGATAAGAGACAAACAATGGTATCTGCATTTTCTCAAGAAGGAACAAATCAGAACAGTGGAAGTAATAAAATTTACTGACCCTCAATATCAAGTTGAAAATATGGAGAATCATTCACGTTTCGGCAAGCTCCTTCAGAATCACACACTTGAATAATGAATTTGAGACTATATGTATCGGATGGAACAGAAAGATGAGAAATATAGAAACTTGTAACTTGTGCAACTCCGAGATACTTGCATGTGCCTTACAGCTGTCCAACTGGATTTCCTTCAACTTGTCTTGCTAGTTTCTCCACATAGATATTGTACTTTGGGAACAGAAAATCATTTCCATCTCTCAATTTCCAAACGATATTCAAGCTAACAATTCTAGATCCCTGAGAATCTAAACTAAAAATAATATTTTGGCCTTCAACCAGCCATGAACTGGATGGAGGCATACATAAGTTCCCCTCTGAATCTTTAATTGCAATGTGACCAAGCACTGCAAAGTACTCCTCAGGACTTGAAATTGATGAATTATCTTGGGCATCTGCATCGTATTTTGGTCTTGAATCACTGTGCTCAGGCTTCAACCTGCAGCATACGGCATGAATCTCTGTTAATGTGTGTCCATTCATTGCAATGCTACCTTCGTATATTACCCAACCTGGGTTAATTTCTGGTTTTCTAACTGGTTGTGCCATGATCACCTTGCTGAATTTGTTAGAGAACTGATTCATCTTTGAGGATGCAATAAGTGCTGACATCATCTCATTTGTGTTAGAAGAGAACTGAAGACAAAGGCCCAATAGTGAGCCCCTATCTGATTTCACCTGCATTACTTCAGGTGTCACAATTGAACTAGATGGAAGCAGAAGATAAACACGGATTTCACGTGGTATAGTTAATTTATGAGTTTCCAGCTCCGTTATTCTTGTTTTCGTAATAATTACAAGTTCATTCAGTCTTTCCCTGGTTTGATTTACTCAAATTGAGCTAAACTGAAAGTTGCTTGTCTATAGGAAAGCCAAAGATAAATTCACTATTTTCAAATTCAAATTACCATACCCATAACATTTATTATGTGAAAATAGTTAATTCCCAGTTGAATTCAATTAAGAGTTGGATAGTTGGATACCAAAACAGGTGTTTTGCCATTACATTATTAAATTCTGTCTTCCATTTGAGACCACAAAAGAGATGGCTTACAGAATAAGTAAGATGGAGAGGTTGATCGCTCAAAACAAGACTTCCCAAAAAAAGCCTTGTAGTGAAAAGAGCATCGTCTTCAAGAAATCCTTTAAATGTGACGTTTCCTCCCCCATTATAAGATGCTTCTCTGACACTGCCCATTATAGATATATAAGTTTAAATCAGTGAATATAAGAGATGAAGCATCAATGTCATGTTTCTGGGCATATAGGACACCAGTAAATAACTGATTAAATCCAGAATGTTGATATTTACTAATGCATTTCTGATGTCAACTTCATGCTTGAGTCTTAAAGGAAGATTCAAAGAGCCAAAAGCAGTGAGAAGTATTAATGTGTTAAACGCCAAGGCCTTAAATTATGGTTCACTCATAAATAAGTCCGATTGTGAGGGTACTTAGCAGTATAAGAGGCATGAAAATGTTTTGAAATCATTAGGTAAATAAGTGATGGCATTCTCTGGATCCTCAAGATCAAAAGCAAAAATGTTCAGAGGCTTTTCATCAAATCCACAATGAGTTATTCAAAAACAGGTTTCATTTTTTTTTTTTTTTATCAATGATTACTGCCATTGTACATGTGATTCAATGAGGTATATGCGTACGCAATGTCTCATTGTTAATGCAATAAAGATTTATTTGAATCCTGCAACATCAGGTAAATGAAAGATATTGAGAACATGAAAACTTACTCAACCAGGACTTGAATAGTTTCAGGGGTTTGGCCATCAATGAACTGAAGAAAAGGCTGCCATGAAGATGGGAGTAAAAAGATAATAAGGCAAGATACTGACTAGTAGTCTCAAAGGCATTAGTGATGGACTGCTAACTCATTGATTTCAACATTGCATATGAATATATTGCCATCCAGTTCTCAAATCAATTCACGCAATTATATCTCTCCATTAGACACATGTTAGAGGAGAAAAAGCCTATGGAAAACAAAAGGCTAAAATAGATAGACTGTTGCAGCTAGAAGAAATACATTATGGAACTTATTGTTGTCCAAATTGCAAACTAGAATTGAACATTTTCATCCATCAGTTTATATCTTTTCATAAATTTACAAATGTACATTATTTTGCATAAGATGATAACTAAAATATTCAGCTATGTAGGTCCACTACAAACAAAATTTCCCTTGTATACTCAGAACTGCGGATTTCAAGATAATATAGGGGTTATATCCATCATACTAAAAAGAATAGCACTTGGAACAAGTGGAACATGAAGATAAAACAAATCCCATAAGATCAATTTAGGAAGCATGGTGGATATAAAACGATTTGCATAAAATACCTGTTCCATAATTTTATAAAAATGAATATTGAAAATCCAGCAAAAACATTTTTTTTTTGTGTAAAAAAAAAAAAAACTAACCACAAGTTACACAAATTGGAAAAGAAAACATGTTTTTTATAGTAAAATAAAAGCTCTTGTGGTGCTGACCCAAAACCCTTGGCAAGACATATTGTTCCAAGGGGCTTCTGTTATTTGTGCCCCCTCAACTGAAATATGATAGCCACAGCCCTGAAAAACTATCAATTATGCTAATATTTTGGACTGATACATGCAGGAAGCTGGAAGAATAAACACAACTCATGCTATTGATTAGCATGCTGCAATTGTATGTTCGTTATCTGCTTTTTGTAAAAGAAAAACAAAAGTATATTCTCATCTTAAATTTAGTACAGCAACTCTCACTTAAATTAAGCTCCAACTAGATTCAAATATAATAAAAGAAAAAGTTCACTCAGTCTTGCTTTAACAGTTTAACCAGACAAGTTCTATCCAAGCAGTTATAAAACTCTATCGAGCTTTTTGTAGGCTTCAGACATCTTAAAAAAGGCCAAAGTTGTGATAAGAAGAAGCATACGTGGAATTTATGCATTCATCAATCTCAAATACCAAATTGGTGATAAGAGTAACTTAGGGGTCACTTAAAAGAGAGTTTTAGAAGAAACTGAATCTTAGTACCAGACCTTTCTCACAAAGGATAATAAGCAACAAATATTCTATAATTCTTCTTTGGAAATAAAATAATTCACAGGATGCTTTCTGCTACAGTCTGAAAAATGAATGCAAGGAAGCTTCTTTATTTTCTTGTAAATAATGTCATAAATTGAAAATATATCTCTTTAAAAGTTATTATCCCAGTCAATTTTTACAAATAGGGAGAGTTAGGTATATAGTTGCTACCTGATCGAAATCAGTATAGAATGGAAGCATTTTGGGGTAATTGTTCACTCTTCCCCATGATTTTTCAATGAGTGTCCACCAACTGCAAAAAATTAAGTACACGACAATGAAACTCTAAACAGAATTCTGTAAGATTTACAATGTACCAGATGATCTATGAAAAAGAATTTTTGTTGCCTGCATAGAAGGAAAACTCATACCCTTATAAGAAAATAACGCGAAAGTTCAAGCATTTAATGACTTCAGCTTTTAGCTAACTCAAAAAGGCCTTTTAATCTTAGAGCAAAACAAAAAATGAAATATGCAGCCGTGGTAGAAGTGGCAAATAACATAAATCTGGGAAGGAAAATTATCAATTCTGCAGTAAAAGAGTTAATTTTTCACTGCATATATGATGAGTTCTATATCCTCTCTCACAAATAGGGGTGAGCATGGAGAACAGAGATTCTCGAATTGGACCGAAGAACTGGACTGGTTTGGTACCAGAACCAAAATATCTGATTTTTTTTTTTAAAAATCTCCAAACCAAACTGGATCGAGAATAAGTAAATGAGACGGTTTAAGAGATTTTGTGATATCCGAACAGAGAATTGGACCGAACTATCTCGTACTGGAACTAAACCGTATCCAAACCATAATATATATATATATATATATATATATATATATATATATATATATATATATATATATATAAAGTATTTTAATTATTTATTAAACTAGTTAACTCTCTAAATTAGTATGTATTACTAATAATTAGACTATTTATTAATTATTAATTAGTAATAAACATTAAAAAAGTTTGATTTAACATTTAATGTGTATGTTATTAGTAGTAATTTATTAAATTATCACTTATTTATTTTAGTCTTAAATGATTAAAAGTGAAAAATGTAAAATTTATTTTATTTTGGTTGAAAAAAATATAAAGTTTAATTTTTAATAAATTGAAATAACTGAATATCGGAGCTGGTATTGAACTAAACCTTCCCGAAAGAACTGAAAAACTGAATTGAACCGTCCTGAATTTATAAAGAACCGAATCGAACCAAACTGGATAAAAAATTCGGAATGGTACCAGTTTTCCATTTTTAAATTCCCTGAAATTTTGGTCTGGTCCTAGAGATTTTCAAATCTCTGAATTGGACCGAATTCTGCTCACTGCTACTTAAATGTAATATATATAAGTTAGATAAGCTATATGTGTATTTAAACATGCTATATATATATATATATATATATATATATATAAACATGCATATTTATTTAGAAAATTGTTTATCAATCAACTTTATGTATTTATAATTTTTATATGTATTTATAATTTTTATTTTTGGAGTAGAAATGGATATATAAATAATTTTATAAAATAATACATTCTACAAACTCTGCAATGATACTTCATATATATGAATAAGAAACAATTTTTCAAAATTGATTAAAAATGCCATATCAGAAAGCTAAGGAGTCTTGCCTCCTTCCTCTTTACACTAATGGGAGCTTGGCAAATATGTTAGGCAGACCATGATTTTTTTTCCCTAGTTGAGTTCTAATGGGAAAAAATTGGTATAATACTTCAAATTTTTTAAATTTGGGTTTGATTTTATCGATTTGGAACCAAGAATTGTATTGGAGTAGACCAATTGGAACTGAAAGCTGGACAATACCAGATTGATTTTTCAGTTCAAGTTGGTTAGGTTTTTAATTTTTTTAGTTCGGTTTTGGTTCTTTGATGTTTAAAGAATTGGATTTTGGTTTGGTCTCAAAGTTTTTCATAATCTTAACTTGAAATGAACCATGCTCAACTCTACCTCTGGTACAAAATATTACGGTCCAGAATTTGGATCTAATTATATAGGGAATCTTTATTGAATAACAAATAAAATGAATGGTCTCATTAAGGGGAGAACCTAACAATCTCATGGCTTCAAGGGTTCATCAAGTGGCAACCTTAATACCTCTCAAGAAAAACAAGTTTTCTGAATAAAATTCTTCTCCTTCTTCTAGTTTCCTACTATTTAAACACAGAGATGGAAGTTATCTAAACTTGGTAACTTCCAACCACAAAATAACTACCCATTAATTACAAACTACACATTATTAAAATAAACAAAATGACAAAAAACTAAACTACGTCTTTCAAATCTGAGATTGAGTCTTCAGGCCTCTAACAATTGTCCTTTGAGATAACTGTGTATAGCATTTCCTTGAGATTCATGGATACATATTCCCTAAATATATCTAATCACAACTGGAAATATTATTTAAATGGCTTTAGAAACTTACCAAATATGTTTAGAAGTTCTAACAAAACTTTTTAGTTCTCCCAGGTATTTGAGATAAGTATATATCTAATGGAAGAGTTTTAACATATTTTTCATGGACTTCAATGAGGATGCTTCAGGAATCAATAGTCTTAGACTTTAATAAGGATGTTTGAGTGATCAATGGTTTGATTAAACAAATATGGATGAAAAACGAAATTTACATAGTTGAATGGAATTGAGATAGTGGTTTCTTGTGCTTTGAGGTAATCCAGAGTGCATGCTCTTCTTGACTATTTTTTCAGTGAATTCACTTTGCTTTGATGGAAGAAAGTATTTAACAAAAAAAAACTTTGCGTTTCTGGATTAGCAAGGGTTAGAGTTATATTCACAGGGTCACAAACATGTACTACACTAGTGGCTTACACCAAAAGGGTGCCATGTATTGGACAGTTACTATATGTAGGAATGCTTTAACATAATGCTTTCATGACAACTAAGATGGAAATTTAGATAAATCTGAAAGCATAGGTACATTAGTTGTATGTAGAAACGAGAATAGAAATTAAAAGGACAATCATATTTTATATTTGATGAAGGACTTTTCTAGAACACATGGATTCATGTTTGATAATTCTTAACAAAATTTGAAGACCATGATGGAGGTGTATAAATTTGGTTTGTCTCTCAGGTTGGTTGTACACAGCCTCGTCGGGTTGCTGCTATGAGTGTTGCTGCTAGTTTGTCAAGAAATGGGTGTTAAACTTGGGCATGAGGTATGGAGCCTGCTTTTGTGACTTGTGTTTATGTTGGTTACAAGGTTATGCCTGTTTCATTTCATGCTCCAATATGCGATGTATGATTTAGACTTTTTAGTTCATTATAGTAAAATTTTATAGGAGAAAATATACTTGGAGACTTGAATATTCGGAGTTATTGCAAATCAAACTCCTTGCTTTAAAATATTAAGGTCCATTGCTATCGCGCTCTCTCTCTCTCTCTCTATATATATATATATATTGGAACTTCTCATAATACTCATTTTGTTTCGAAAATATCAGTTTTTTTTTTTTTTTTTTTTTTGGGGGGGGGGGAGGCAGGTTTAAATAGGACTATGACTCATTTTGCTGCTTGAATTTGTACAAAATGCATATTTTTGCTGAAATTAATTTTTTTGACTTTTTTTTTTTGGGGTGGGCAGGTTTAAATAGGACTATGACTCATTTTGCTGCTCGAATTTGTACAAAATGCATATTTTTTGCGGAAATTAATTTTTTTTGACCTAATTAGTCCAGAGATTGCAAAATGGATCAATTAAACCTAATTTTCATTGTGAGTGAGTGTGTTTCACAACTACCGAGGTGAACGTGGACCAAATATTTCTAATCAAAACAATAAAAAATATGAAAAACAACCAAAATAAAAAAATAATCCTTTTCTTCAAATAATACTTTGAAAATTCATCATTCAAACTCTCAGCTAGTGTCTTACCATGGACTGCATAACTTCCAAACAATTATTCAAAATCCTCACCTAGCAATTAAAGTTGGAAAAAATTGTGAGATATTTGGTAGTGCAATATTCAGCCATGGTTGCCAATCTCACTGTTCTCCAAAATCTGTTGATGACTCTGCAACTCTCCATCTCCAGCGGGGGCCCACTGGCAATTTTTGGATTATATCTAATCTTGCTCTGGATTGTTGTTGATTTTCATGAAAGGGGAGGGGAATCTTTCTGTCGTCGTTAGACTTGAGCCCACTGACATGCAGATGATTTGAGAAAAAGAAATTGCACGAATCAGATGATTTCTCCCAAGATCAAAGGCAGATGAGAAGGATAGAGTGAAGAGAGAAGGGATTGATGTGATTTGTTGTAGATTTGGAGGGGAAAAAGGCTTGAATGTATGAGGATTAAGAATAAGTGTGTCAAAGGAGCCAAAGCTTGTGCAGTGCAATGGTGGTGGTGGCGGCGCTGAAGTTGCTCAGGCTTTGGAGGAGAGGCATTTGGAGTAAAAATTATAGTGATTTTATTTTGTTTATAATTGTGCTTGACCGCATGTACATCATGCGGAATACAATGAATTTTATTGGGTTTGATTGATCCCAAATTGTAATGTCTGGTCTAATTAGGACAAAAAAAGTTAATTTGGGCAAAATTGAACATCGTGTACAAGTTCGTGGGGCAAAATGAGCCATAGTCCTTTCAAATTTCCACAGAATAAACTTTAAGTAGCCAAGATTCCGTTACATTATCACACTAAGGAAGCTTTGAATCTCTTTGTCCCTCATAAACTAACTACTGATAACTCTCTTGAAAGTTGAATTAGTCTTCCCTCCTGACAGCAATTTGATTAGCTTAGTTGACATGCATTTTCTCCAGCCAGTCTGCAGATGGATTTCCTTCATGTGCATGGGTTGTTTGTTGTCTTTATATGTCCATCTGTTTGGAGAAAAATTTATATCTCTCAAATCAAAATACAATTAAGCTTCAGTTGTTGTTTTCTTTCCTTGTCCGATCACAATAGTGCTTCTATCAAGTTTCTCTCTTTGGTGCCTACAGTCTTTTCTTTCTTCCCTCTTTCTCTTCTTTTCTGTCTCCACTTAATTGTCATGCTTTTTTTGCTTTTCCGTTCTGTTAACTGCACCCCTTCAGTTTACCTTCAACTCCATACCAGTATTTATTTCTGCATCAATCCTATATTCCCAAAGCTTTTTTACCTTATGGCAGATCAATTCTTTGAATTTTCCCACCATAAAGCATTAGAAAGATGGTTTTTAATCTGTCCTACATCATCTGGTTGCGTAGTGTTTTTTCCCTATATAATCTGACTTCATTGCCATGAGATTTTTTGCATTTTGGAGTTGTATGCTATTATTTTCTGCTGCTGAATGGGCAATGATAATTCTTGCCATGTTATTTTCAGGTTGGCTACTCCATCTGTTTTGAAGATTGCACATCAGAAAAGACTCTTCTGAAATATATGACAGATGGAATGCTCTTGCGAGAATTCCTTGGTGAGCCAGATTTGGCAAGCTACAGGTGACCATGCTTGACTGTCTTGTTGATGCTTTCGTTCTCTTGGTTTCACTGGTTTACTTACATTGTTAAAGTAATTTATTAGTGTTGTGATGGTGGATGAGGCACATGAAAGAACTTTGTCAACTGACATACTGTTTGGACTAGTAAAGGCAAGTGCAGATATTATTATCATATTCACACACACTGACACATGAACAAAGGCACATGAACGGTTTCTTTTTTTTTTTTTTTTTCATGTAAATTCTTGAATAGTTATATGCATGGGAAACTGATTCTGACCTTGGGGTGTCACAAACAAATATAGTTTTTTTTACCATTTCAACTTATTATTAGTTGATGCACGTGCAAGACAGGATATAGCCCGGTTCCGTCCAGATTTGAAGTTGCTTATTTCAAGTGCAACACTTGATGCTGCGAAATTTAGTGATTACTTTGATTCGGCTCCAATTTTCAAAATTCCTGGAAGGAGGTTTCCTGTTGAGATACACTACACGAGAGCACCAGAAGCTGATTACCTAGATGCTGCAATTGTAACTGTGTTTCAAATCCATGTAACACAGCCACCAGGAGATATTCTAGTTTTCCTTACAGGTCAGGAGGAAATAGAGACAGCTGAGGAAATTTTGAAACACAGGATCAGAGGCTTGGGGACAAAAATTGCAGAACTTATTATCTGCCCTATATATGCAAATTTACCAACAGAACTTCAAGCTAAAATATTTGAACCTACTCCAGAAGGGGCCCGAAAGGTCGTCCTTGCGACAAATATTGCTGAAACATCTTTAACAATCGATGGGATCACTTGTGTCATTGATCCAGGTTTCTGCAAGATGATATCATATAATCCAAGGACAGGGATGAAATCTTTGCTGGTAATGCCCATTTCAAAAGCTTCAGCTATGCAAGTGCTGGCCGGTCTGGACGAACAGGTCCAGGAAAGTGTTTCCGGTTGTACACTGCCTATAATTACAATCATGACTTGGATGATAATACTGTACCAGAAATACAAAGAACAAATCTGGCTAATGTTGTGCTGCCATTGAAGAGTCTTGGTATTCATGACTTGTTAAATTTTGATTTTATGGATCCTCCACCTTCAGAGGCATTACTAAAAGCCTTGGAACTTCTGTATGCACTGAGCGCACTAAACAAACATGGCAAGCTGACTAAAGTTGGTCGAAGGATGGCTGAATTCCCACTTGATCCTATGCTGTCTAAAATGATAGTTGCTTCTGACAAGTATAGGTGTTCAGATGAGATAATCTCTATTGCATCTATGCTCTCTGTTGGAAATTCAATATTCTATCGTCCAAAGGACAAACAAGTTCATGCTGACAATGCTAGGTTGAATTTCCACACAGGAAATGTGGGGGACCATATTGTTCTTCTCAGGGTTAGTACATGTGGTACCCAAAAAAAAAAAGTGTAGGTGGGGTAATACTGTGGTTTATTTCTTTTTTTTTTTTTTTTTTTTTGTTTTAGGTATATGATTCTTGGAAGGGAACTAATTACTCGACACAATGGTGTTATGAGAATTGTATTCAGGTATGGCTCACTATTTTCGCAATGCATCATAATTGTTATTCTTGTCTTAATCACTGATATCTTGTACCCATAGGCATGGATCCAAGGTTTTGATGTACCTAACTCTCAAATTTTGGTTTATGTGAACTAAACCCCACCCCATAAGGGGATTACGCATGTAGGGCTCCAGTTTATATATTTTTTTCTTTTTCTTTGTGTGAAAAGAAAATTAGGGTATGAAAGGAGGGAGATGTAAAAAGAAAAGGAGCATAATTATTGTAGGAATAGAACAATGCTGATTAGGGAGAAAAGAAACATTAGTGTGGAGACAGCCGAAGATTGAGGGAGATAAGAAAATTAAGGGACAAGAAGGGAGGGAAAAGGAAAGAAACTGGAGAAAATAAGGGAATAAATTGAAAGTAGGAGGAGGCATTCACTATATATTAATTCTTTGATTGTGCACTCTACCAAAGCCTGGTAGGGCTTGCTGAAAGAAATCGCTACATGTAAAATAAAGTTAAAATCCTTGAGAATAAAAGGTTCCCTATTAAACATCGAATACCTTAAATAGTTTTTTTTTTTTTTTTTAGAGGATACTGAAAGTGGAAAAATGTGCGTTATTGAGATCAAAATTACATGGAATGCAGGAAAGAATCCCTTTTTTTACTTTCATTTCATAATTCCTATAATGTAGCATTGTCGAATTAATTTCTCCCCTTGTGCTCATATATTAGCATATGGAAGTGATTTGAATGAACCACTGTGCAATCTACAAGGCTTTAAAAGATATGGGTAATCATTTTAAACAACTTATGTCGTCAAAACTAAGAAAAAAAGCCTTTCAAATCAATTCTCGTCCAATCAGATCTGACTGCTATTGTGGTTTGTTAACTATACCTCCGGTGGCAATAAAACTACTATTACTGTTATAAGATTTGTTCCCTCTCCCTCTCTCTCTTTCTCTCATTCATGATGTTTGTATGCGAGAAATAGTGGAGAAGGTTCTTTGTGCATTAGAGACATTAATTTATTTGAAAAGCAATTTGATGTGACAGTAAAAGATTTTTTTGAACTGATGTTCTTTTCAATCTTCAAATGTGAGCTTTTATTTTATCTTCTTGAGGTTGGATGGAGACTTTCTAAATTTCTGCTGGCTGCCGAACTTGTATAGGTTTTTTGAGAGTCCATTTAAGATATTGTGAAATACTGTAATAAGTAATTCTTGTTAGCTGCATGGATACTTTTATATTGTGTTTTAAAATATAACCTGACTGTTGGTGCTAAGGGTATGCAGATGTCTTAAGTGGATTTGGTGTACCATTTACTGAATTATGGTCTAATATTGGAGTTTTGGCTGTGTTTTATTATGACATTTTTTTGAATTTTAACTGCTTATGGTAAGAGGTTATTGTTATTAATCTGTATGCAAGTGTTATTTTTTTTAAGCTTGAGTAATGCCATTACAATTCATCCTGGGCTTTGATTCATTCCTTTGTTGGCCTTTTTATCAATATATGATTATCTCAATCTTTTGTAATAATCTTAATCCTTCAAGGTAAGAAGTATGAAACGAGCTAGAGATGTACGAGATCAATTGGAGGGCCTTTTGGAAAGGGTTGAAATTGAGCTAACTTCGAATCCCAATGATTTGGATTCCATAAAGAAGTCCATTACATCAGGTAAAACATATAAGTGCCATTTATTCCTAATGACCTAGAAGTAAAATTACTTTCTTTTGATGTTCAGTACTGAACTTGATTTGATTCTACTTCCCAGGTTTTTTCCCACATTCTGCAAGGCTCCAGAAGAATGGATCTTACAGAACAGTGAAGCATCCTCAGACGGTTCAAATACACCCCAGCTAAGGGTTGGCACAGGTAAGCTGTTTAGTGTTGACTGTTGTTTATTTATTTATTTTTGATGAGCTAGGGCGGTTTATTTAACTGAGTTGCTTCAAAACCTCCAAGAGAAGTTCTAATGTTATGTCTGATTCTGTAATGTTCTTAACAGTGAACAAGAAACAAACTGATGTTTGTTGGAAAACTGGTAAGAAAATAAAAGTACAAATGTCAACTTTTAAATGGTCATTTATGTAAATGGAGCCTTATGTTACTTTTCTTTGTTCATTCGAGAAGATCACTCAAGAGACTAACTTTTTTTTATTTTTTAGTTTTTGGTTTTGGGTGGGAAGGAGGGGTTGTATTTATGGTGTTATTTATTAGTGCTGTTCAGTGTGCACCTGAGTTTGCTTGTAGATTTGTAATGACAGGCTGCACTTGAAAATGTTTAAAATATTTGGAATTTTGGCTTTCAGTCTGTGATGGATTTGGAGACTACTATTGAAACTGAGCTGACTGATATTACAAAATGATGCGTTTTAGTTATTATACAAATATAAATATTCCTAATACAAACCTTACCAACCGCTACCTGCTAGCCACACTCTCTTTCCCTTGGCATATCTGCCTTCTTCACACCCACCTATTTATCTCCTTCAATTTAGAGCATCTATATAAGATATACACAAGTTTCTCAATTTTTCTGCTTTTTTATATTCTTACACAGATAACTTTTGTTTCTTTCTTTCTTTTATTTGCTCTCTCTCTCTCTGTAGAAATTTTTTTTTTTTAAACAAAAAAGCCATTGATGATCTTGTGAATCAGATTTGAACTGGTGACATGCGTGACGTATGCGACCTGATAGAGTTAGGTTTGTTAATTTGTATTTTATGCAAGTACATATTTGCATGTGAAATATATGCGAGCTTACATTTGTGTTTGCTGTGAGAAAATGTCTAACTAATATGAATTATTTTGTAGTCAATCTTATCTTTTTCCTTTCTTAATCGTAGAAATAAAATAGCAATTTTTATTTTTCCAGCTGTTTCTGTTTTCTTCTCAAAACCCAACAAAACCAACCATTAAATAAGAAATTTGGTAATCTGACCATGATGGTTTCTCTAACTTTTCCCTGGCCGCAGGTTGGAAAAATTTAGAATTGATACTGTTGGTTTCAGCTGAGAGAACACCCACACACCAACCCACATGTACCATAAACCCCTGCTATCTAGGGAAGTGAACTGTGAATGAGAGTCACCATGTCATGTCATTGATTTATTAAGTGGTATATGAGTGTTCAATTGTAGCTGGGGCTAACTTGGAGTTAGTGTTACGACAACTTCAGATATTTAACAATTGATATGGGATAGGGTTCCCCAAAAAAAAAAAAATATTAGTTTAATATCATGGGCTCTAGAGGGAAAGAAAATAGTTTTTATATATTTAATTCTATTAACAGTAACTTTTTCAATTGCATTTGGATTAATACTGATAGTCATGGCTTAATATTTCATGTGCTTATGTGGAACAACAACCAAGCAGTAATGGGAGGACAACAACCGAGCAGTCAGCCAATGCTAAAATGCTGAAGGTTAGGAGTGCGTAAATCATCCTCTTCAATACCTTTAATTGGAGTAATAATGTAGTAAATGCATTAGGTATTCGCAAAAACTCAAGTACTTGTTCACTTGTCTGCACTTTGAAAGAAATGTAAATGTTTGAAAAAGCATGTTGTCACATACTTAAGACAACAAAATAACCGCATGCTAAGTTGAGTGTTGGAAATTCTTGGTTATGTGCTCAAATGATGACCAGTGGGCTGCAGATGGTGAAAGAAATGACAGTAGCTTGCTTTAGTTTTCTTTTCCTTTTTTTTTTTTTTTTTTTTTAATGATCAGTTTCCTCTTCGTCTTGTAAGCTCCATGTGATAAGCATGGAAGTAGTTTCCTATCTTATCTTAATGGGTAGTTATCTCCTGGTTTATCTTATTGGTATTCAGCTAGTAGCGTCCTCCTAAAGTAGTAGTTATTTAGAGTTTTGCTTCTTGTATTTAAGTTTGAGTGGAAACAAAGTTGCATTCTATTAGAATTCAAAAGTACGCTTGAAACTGAGATTTTATTTAATGATCCCAAACAGTAATCTTCATTCTATCAGAATTCAGAAGTATGTTTGAAACCGAGATTTTATTTAATGATCCCAAACGGTAATCTTTCAGGTAGCAAGAATAAGTTTTTAAGGAAGGAAAATCAGTAAACATTAACTTGCCGCAAACCCAAACCCTGATTTTTCTTTACAGGACCATAACAGCTGTCTAAGAATTACATGATTGGGATCATTTTTAACATGATCTATTTATTTACTTTCAGGTTCTCCCAAGATGGGTCATATACCATGCGTTGGTTCTTACGACCAAGGAGTACATGAGGCAGGCAAGTGTTGGCATAAGTATAATTAACTGTTTTTCCTTCCTTCATTGGCTTGTTTTGGCATATCTTTGTTGTCATAGCTAATTCAGGAAGATGAATTTGCAGGTAACTGAACTAAAGCCAGAGTGGCTGGTAGAAATAGCCCCCCACTATTATCAGCTGAAGTATGTTGAAGATCGTAAGCTCTCTTTTTCTCTCTCTCTTTGTGAACCATAGTTGCTAAAGGCGTGCCTGAGGCATATTAGGCGCCAGCCTTTGTGCCTTAAAAAGCCAAAAGTGGGCACTGTCACAAAGGTACACGCCTTGGTGTGCATTGGGCCATAGGCGAGGCGCTCTAAAAACATGCCTTTGTGGCATTCTTTACATATTTGCATTTTTTGTTTGTTTTAAGTATGGGTAAATCTGAACAATTGATCAAAAATTAAAAAGAACTTTTGATAGACCTTATTACCCCTAATTATTTCAAGAAAACAATAAAAAGAAAAAAAAAAGAGTTAGGGCAAGAAAAGAAGATCTGCTCCAGCCTGCTACAATCACATGATCTGAAACAGCAAGAAATAGAAGTTGCCAAAAAAAAAAAAGAGTTGGGAGCTTTGTGTGTTTAGGATTTGAAATCTTTATTGAGATTTCTTTTGTGTGTGTGTTTTTTTGTTGCTATGACTAAGTGTTTTGAGTTTTAATAGTTATAATATTATATCACCTAGGCACGTGCCTGTGCCTTATGCCTAGGCTCTAGGATCCCTCAGCGCCTTAGTGTGCTGTGCGCCAATGTGAACTATACCTGTTTTCAGGACACAACCTTTCAACCTCTCAGCTCTCTCCCTTTTCCTATGAATAAATTTGTTTCTTTGTTGGTTGACTGTCACAGTATCATAATGAAAATTTGTTTCTCTTCAGTTGACTGGCCCAGTATCATATGAAAATTGCTCAGCTAGGTGAGACAGATGACCCAGAAAAGAATATTTTAGATCTAAACAAGTTGGAAAGAAACGAAAATCTTTTTTACTGTGTGTGAGCTTGCAGGTGCATGTGTATGCAATTTGTGATGCATTCTGAGGTTAAATTTAAGTGCTTTCTTGTTTGAGATCGACAGGAGTGATACTGTTAACGGGCGGGTAACTTTATTACTGTGTCAAACACATTTTTGTTGTACGAATTGTGTTGTTTTAGGTTATTGTATTTGAAAAAGGGGAACTGAGACTGGTTTCAAATCTCATTTGGTCTGAATGTGGCAGCAGGATCAAAGAAAATGCCAAGAGGTGAAGGGCTTGCATCTTAGCTTGTCTCGTTAGGGATACAAGGGGTTTTTAAATGCTGCAGGGGTGATGAAATTCTTTGGTCAAGATTAAAAGACTGAATTCAATTTTGTAGATCTGGGACGAGCATTTTTACTTGCAAGTATATCAATCCATCTCATGCCTTTGCTCAATCTCCTTTTCTTGGGATCCCAAATCAAATATGTTGAAAGTTATGGATAATCCGATGTCTGATAGCCTTTGTAATTGTACAGGTGATTGTCAACTAGCTCGTTATGGGTAAAATTGACATAATTATGTAAATAGAACTGTTTATTTTGAAATGTTTGGATAAAACAATGAAAATGTGTAAAGATTTGGTATTTAGTGTCATTAGACTTAGAAAGTCCAAATTGTCCAACTCAGGACAGAATTAGATTTATTGTTTTTTATATAAAAAAATTGTGTATATAAATAATATTATCTCATCTATTTTCTCAACTACACATTCATGAAATAATATTTATATTTGATGTGTAATATAGACACATAACAAAAAAATTTTATATCAAGGTTGGGGTGAGTATTTCAAAGTCTGAATTCAATTCAGTTTGACTTGGGTTATGTATAAAAAAATTCTATTTAATCTTATTTTATAAGTTGACTCAGTTTGAGTCTGGTTTTATATAAAGTTTTTATAAAATCTTATTTTATAAATGGGTCGGCTATTTGGTGAATCAGATCAAATTGATACTTCTAATTATAATCTCATGGATCATGTGTTATAAAGAAACATTTATAACTTTTTCTAAAAAAAAATTAAAGCGATAAAAATTTTAGGATTCATTATTTATGTTAGTCATCCCTCACGATGGATGTTGAAATCCTTGATTAGCAATTGCGTCATGTTTCTTGGGTTGTAAGAAAATCACCAAATAGGCGTATTTTGAGTGCTCCATTTCAATGTAAGTGTCCTTTTCTAAAATAAAAAAATTTCTAATTATCCTCCACTTATATGTATTTAATATGCCATTAAAATATGAGGAAGTGTGAGTGAAATAAGAGAGTGCGTCATGATAAATTTTGAATATATTTATAGAGGGGAAATTTAGTTTTATGTAGCCTTTTTTTATAATTAAGTTTATTAAATACTTTCTTAATCCATGTGAACCATAAAAAAATAACACTTACATTGACATGGAGAAAATATTTAAAGTTAATTTTGATTAAAAAGTACATTAGTCCAATACATGATGTAATTAATTTTTAAATGATTAAAATATAATATTTTTTATTTGAAAAAATGAATTAAAGTTTGACATTAATTTTTAGCAATAATCATATTATTACGTAACGAGCATATTAATTATAACCAGGTTTAGTTTATTGGCCTTTGATAGTGTTCATTGATGCACTCTTGTAGATAGTTTCTCTAGACCCTTAAAACTAATATTTTAAAAATTCAATGAACGAATCAGGTGAATTGGTAAAATTAAGAATTAAACTATTAACTAATTTTAATTATATTTGAATTGATTTTAAAATTGTTTGTATTTTAAACTTTATTTAATAATATTTTTATATTTTAAATTATTAAATCAAATCAAATGAATTAATCAAATTAAAAATCAATTTATTGATTCGGTTTTAAAAGTAGTGCTTTAAACAATTGAATTGAATTTATAAGATTACTCATGAGTTTCAGCTGCATTTATATATCTCTTTAATCCTCAGTATCATATTTACCTTATGAAGTTAAAGAAAAAAAATACTATATAATTAATTGATTAAAATTTCATAAATTGGAAAAGTGAAAAAATAAATTATTAAAATAGCTAGACCCTTAATATTAGTGGAAAATAAATTGCATAGTCCTGCACACATTACACAAAATTAAAGCTATACACGTTAAAACTTGAAAAATTTTATTCACTGTCAGAGTCCAGCCTCCAAAAACCTAACTTTGTTGACTTTATATTACTATTATTTTAATATTTTAATTAGTTTTAAAATGAAATCTAAAAAAAATCATTTAGGTTTTAAAAATAGAGAACTTACTATTTAACTTTTTAAGGTTTGACCTTATTTATAAGTCCTTCCTTCTTCTTCGGTATCAAAAATATCCTTGATTTGTAGACTAATAAAAAAATTAAAAATTTTTTTTAATAAATTTTGAAAAAATATTTTAAATAATATATTAGTCTAAAAATGTCATTTTGAATACAAGTTGGAGGCCCAGTTGCCACTTTTGCTACAATGTATTGTGTCACTGGCGCTATTTGCTTTTGTTGGGCTTATACATTGCACAGAACTATATGAGCCCAATATGTAGGTTCCGTCGTTGCTAAACCAATTGTAGAGTCATCGTCATGCATTGTTACAGATAGCCCGAAGCAACCGTAAGCCTCCTAATGCCTTAAAACTTCGTGAACTTCCAATTGACCGTCTCCCTCTCTCCGTGGCGATGGCCCTGCGGCCCAACCATCCATCGACCATATTGGAAGACCGAATCGCTATCCAGCACAGGGAGATCCAATCCCTTCTCCACGACAACCAACAACTGGCAGCTAGTCACGTCGCATTAAAGCAGGACCTTGCTCTTGCTCAAGAAGAGCTTCGACACTTATCCGCGGCAGCTGCTGATGTCAAGGCCGAGAGGGATGATCAAGTGAGGCAGGTGTATGAAAGATCGTTGCAAATGGATGCGGAGGTGCGTTCGATTGATTCATTGAGAGCAGAACTTGTTCAGGTGACGATGGATATACAGAAGCTTACTGTGCACCATCAGGAACTTAATGCAGAGTTGCGGGCGGTTAATGGTGATCTTGTTAAAGCTAGAACGGAAGCACAGCGTGTATCAGCGATCAAGGCCGAGATCGAGGCTATGCAACAAGAGGTTCAAAGAGGAAGGTATCTTACAGTTTTATTGTTATTATTAGAGCAAATAACGAATAAATAAATCTCGTATTTAGATGCTATTTTGAAATGTATTCAACTTTTATTTCTTATAATTAAAATGCATAAATTTAACATTTACTGCCAGATTTTGGATCTCAACTTTGGTAATTTTTCTAATTATATCCACAATTAACTTTTAATTATTAGAACGATACTTTTATCTTTTAGCTATTTAAGTCTAATTTTGTTATCAAATAACCTAAAAAATTGATTTTTTTATTTATATGTTAATAAAAATAATTAATAATTTCTGAAATAATAAAAACTAATTTTAAACATTTTTAAGAAACTTGAGAAAAATTAAATCAAATAAATATCTTTCAATCTAGGAAAATATTCATTCTTTTACACAACTCAAGCAATAAAATATTTTTTCTAATTTACTAAAAATTAAAATATAATTTTGTTTAGTTCCTCCAATTCGCAATAATTAATTCGAATTTGGGTGGAGGGAAAAGGAGTAAAAAATTTTGTAGACTGAAAAAATTGGCTGATTTCAATTTTTTTCCTCAAGTTTTTTGAAAATTCTTAAGATTAGTTTTTGCTATTTCTGAAAATATAAATTCTTTATTAATAAAAATAGGAAAATTCAATTTTTTAGGTTGCTTGAGAAAAACAATTAGATCTATATAATCTGAAAATGAATTAAAATAGTGCTACATCTAAAAATCTGTGCCATTTGAATTAATTATTAAAAATAATTGGATATTAAATATATGTTCTTAAATATTTTATTTTTGGGTTGATGGAGAGTGTAGGAAATTTTTTAAACTAAAAAAATTGGGTTGATTATATTTTTTTTTCTCACGTTTCTTGAAAATTAAAATTTTGTTTTTGTTATTTCAGAAATTATAAATGATTTTTATTAATAAAAAATATGAAAGAAAAATTTATGTTGCTTGGCAAAAAACTAGAACTAAGTATCTTAAAAATAAAATTGTTATTCTAATTAGAGCCAAAAATTAATTAGAACCAGAATTTGGCTAGAGGATAGATTTGATTTGAAAAATAAAATTTATGTACTTTATTGATAAGAAACAAAAATTGGGATATATGTGAAAACTGTGCCCCAATTCTGGGATTTTTTGATTGTTATTATTATTATTACTAAAACTGCTACTTTCTATTTTGTTGTAAATATAGAAACTATAGAGATGAAAATATAATTTGAGCAGATAACATGAGGAATTTCTCTTTCTGTATAATTTAGGATAATTGGTTTGATAATAAAGGTTACTAGTTGGTGTTTTGAGGAAAAGTAGGCTTAATTAAGATGTTCTTGAGACTCTTATATTGTTGAAAAAACCTGAATAAAAATGTTCAGGAAATTATTAACTGTTGTCATCAAGTGATCGGGTTCACACATTTGGAAAAGGAAATCAAGTTTATTGTTGAAAGTGCAACAACAGAAAAAGTTGCAATGAAGTGAGGTTTCAATTAGAGATGCATAATCCACAGTTGAACTTAGTGTCTAAGCCTTTTCTCTGTATCTTTTAAAATATAGATGTGTAACAAATAGATGCATCCTCAGTTTGTAATGCATGGTGAATATAAGTCATAAGGCATGGCTAAATGATGCAGATCTTATAGTTCTACATAGATACATTATGAGAGGAGCAGGTTCTCTGTAGTTAGCCACAGGTGCAACTTAGGCTTTTAGAATTTAAAATTGTTAATAATTTCCCTGCACTCATTAAGTATTCGCCTAATCTCGAATTTAATGCAAAAATACTCTTATTTCTGTGGTGAAAATCATAGGAAAACGCTTCCACATTCTAGGAAATCATATTATTGTGACAATTGTAGTTCCTAGCCACCAGGTAAGAGAATGAGAGACAGGATTGTTTGCAATAGGAGATGAGAGAAAGAAACCCTATTGGATGAAAGGGCATGTGAAATGGTGGTTATGTTGCAATATCATAAATAAAAATGGGTAGAAATGTAGTATAATCACACTTGAAATGAGTTTCAGGTGGACGTTCTTGAAACTTTTTAACAAGACACCCAAAAAGACACGGAAAACTTCTGCATGATGCTCAATAGCTTTCCAGTGGAAATATTTGGCGATGATATTGGTCATATGTCAAAGGTCTTAGCTTGAGAATTGTATGAATGAACAATGCTACAAGGAGTAGATTCAAATTCAGGAACCTCCATGCATGCCACATCAAATAAGGAGGCAAGTCATGCCTTCACTTCTGCAATTCTAGCACCCTTGCCACTGCTCTTCGTTTCAATTATTGGGGTATCAAGCCTATAAATTTTTTTGCTCATGGATTTATAATTTCTTAGTCTGGGTTTTTCAACTTTACAGTGTTCATTTGCTATGTATAGTGGTTGGAGATTGTGTGGTGTGGTGGTGGTTATCAAGGTCTGGGTTTTTAGAATTCCATTGTGATGTTACTTTGAAATTGATTTTTTTTTAAGAAAATCATGAATGTTTGATGGTGGAACTCAATTTTTATGACATGGCAGATTTTGATGAGATGCAGTGGAAAGATATTGGGTTATTAGTTTTCAACAATTAGGGCTTAAAATATATTTGAAGAAAAAGCATTTGAATAAAATTCTGAAGACGAGTAGCAGTAATGATTGTTTTGTCCAACATTATTCCTATTTTAAGATTAAAATCCTTCAAGAATAAGGATAGAACATATGTTTCTCTTGGAATTAGGATAAAAATAAAAATTCCTGATAGAATCAAGTTTTAACTATCAAATCCTATTAGAAATATAACTTATTATAACTTAAGTAAAACCAATTAAAACATAAGATAATCTATTTCAGAAAATTGCTTAAGTAGCATGAATAATAACCTGCTACATTAATTTGAATTGTAGCTATGGAAAATTCAAACATTTTATCTTGCATAAGTTCCCTTGGGGTGGAGAGAAGTTGGCTGCAGTGAGTTATCTTGGATATATTGGTTATAATAGTTGGATTAATTTGCCTTAACTTTCCTTGGGAAATCCAAGTTCCTTTTTTAGATGGTTTTGCCAACCACTTGGCGAAAATTTTTTGATGTGAACTCCCTTTTTGTGAATGAATTGTCTCCATTTGAAGAATTTCTTCAACCATCTCTCTAGTCTTTTTCAGTAGCTTGTCAACCCAATTGTTGGGCGTAGGCTCTTCTAATGTGGGGCTGATTTGAAAACAATTTGGGAAGCCCTCCACATTTCCATTAAAGTTGGAAGAGTTTACAGCATCACAATTCATTCAAACACTCCATCGTCACTTGGAGCACAACACAGAATTTTTGCTTATTCACCATATGCCTCCATTTATTAGATTTACCACTTTATGATGCTTCTCAAGTTGATAAGCTAGCGGCATCCAAGAATTGTCTTGGTTCAGTCGCACTAGGGACAACATCAATTGTATGTTGAATATCTCCCACATACAACAAACCTTTTGGGAATTCGTCACTCACAATATCCACAAGCATTTGTTTTCTGGAGAATAAAAATCTTTGTTTTCTCATCCCAATCTTCTTGTTTAACTTCAAAGAGCAATAAAAACTTGTTAGACAACAAGCTTTTTTCTTGGATAAGAAATATGTCAATTTCGTCCTCTGATACTCATCTTAAATTGGCTCCACAATGTCTCCCATATTATCTTCCATGACTAATGTCAATCCATGACATTGAAGAATTTGAATGAAAAACTTCTGAATTAAAACTAGATTCTCTTACCAACCATTTGTCTTGTAATCTGCCTCTTACTGCATGGTTTACATGTCCAGCATCATGAAAAGGTTTTAGTAACGACTTCGTCAACCTCAAGATCTTCAGGAATCTTGAGGTGGTTGTGGTCAGCTTCCCAATTCTTCATCAGGGCTTCCACTGATTCCTGACGCTGCAAGGCTTGTAGAGACACCGTCAAGTCCTCAATCATTATCCACATCTCAGCCAACTCCATTTGTTGGGGCTGGTTACCACTACATTTTCCTCTGCCTCTGCCAACCATTAGTAGCGCACAATCTTTTGCTCTGATACCACTTGATGTAGCATAAGGGTATTTAGCAATTAGTCTCACCAATTAGAGTTTAGAATAGAGTTGATTGTGGTTGGAGCCAAAAAAAAGAAACAGAAAAAAAAAAAAGACAATAGGTTAAAGAAAAACCTCTTGAATATTCTGATTACAAGTAAAAATGATGATTGTTTTGTCTAACATTACTGCTATTTATAGACTAAAATCCTTCTAGAATAAGGATATAACATATATTCATTTTGGAATTAGAATTGAAATAGAAAATCCTAATGGAATCAAGTTTAACTATCAATACAACTAGAAATAGGACTTGCCTTATTCTAGCTTACTTTAAAACATAAAAATTACCTAATTTAGAAAATTGCTGCAGTAGCATGAATAGTAACCCTCTATAATAATGTGAACAGTAGCTGGAGCAAATTCAAACTTTTTATCCTGCATCAGATTGGCAGTCGTCACTGCATCAATGCCACATCAGTGCCTTGCTAACAGTTTTAGACCAGTGTATCTGTTATTGCTAATGATGTCAACTTCATACCTGTTTTTGTCGCCCTAAAAAACCAAAACTTCTTAAGAGCATAAAATACGAGTACTTTTTTTGCACACCCTGTTTCTGGGTTCAGATATGCTAATCAACTCTGTTGTTTGAATCCTAGAATCCTTGGTTTGAACCATAAGATTCAAGCTGATTCCTCACTTTTTTAATTCAAATCTATTGGGAGAATCACAAGTATACATGAATTGGGGCCAAGTTGAGTGAGGCTATAGTGAATTGATTGATTGATTATAGACCAATAATGTGGTTCCAGGCTGTTATGGATTTTCAATTTCCATGCGAGCTGAGAGACCAAGTGGTCCTGTCTCCACAGGGAGCTACACATACACATACGAAAGAAATTGTTGAATCATGATTCCTGAAAAAGAAAGTGACATTAGTAGACCAATATCATCTTCCACCAAAATATACTGGAGTATTTTGAATTTCATTGAATCCACTTGGTGTTTGGATAAGTGTGGATTTTAAATAAATGGATTATTAATTTGAATGAGCTTTATAATATATACATTTTTGGTTGGGTAGATTCATGTTTGGAGATACAACTTATGAATTCTGGAGGAATACTTGTTTTAGGGTGAACCTAAATACCTATAGAAAGGAGTAATTTTAGATTTTATTTGGCTTGAGCGTACTTTTAGATAACTCCTTAAAATTTGGTAGACATGTTTTTTCTTCTCCTCTTTTGCAAGTCCAGATCCTTTTGTGTAAAATTTGAACTAAAAACTCATTTAAATCCTTGGATTTGACATTTCCTGTTCACCCTCAATGGAAATGTATATGGTGATATCTGCTTTCTTCTAAATGATAGAAATATATTTTTCTTATTCAATATAAGCAGGGCTGCCATTGAATATGAGAAGATGACATGTGCTAGTAATCTTGAGCATGGTAAGACCATGAAGCAAAATATGCTTGCAGTAGCTCGTGAAATTGAAAAGCTTCGTGCTGAACTGGCTAATGTGGAGAAAAGGGCAAGGGCAACAATTGCAGGAGCAAACCCAAGTAAAAATTTTCTTTTTCTAAACATTCTCCCTGGTATCTTTTGAAAGTCTTCCCAGATTCTGCTCTTGACCTTACAGATCTTATCTATCAGGTCCTGGATATGCTGGAAGCTACAGCAACGATGAAGTGGCTTGTGGTGGAAATCCATGCCCTGATCCCTCTGCCATGCATCAGGTGTGTGCTGTAAATTTTTATTTTCTTGTCTTGCCACTTGTTAGATCTAATATTAGTTTAAGATTAATATTCTTTAAATGTCCAAAGCTATAATATAATAGAGAACCTGTATATTGATAGAATCAACAACCAATAACATGGAACCATCTATGTGATGTACCCCTCAAGTGGAGGAAGGGAGGAGAAATGAGGAAAATTCTCTCCTCATCTTGTTTAGTATATAAATTTTTTAAATAGAGGGGAAGGGAATGTAATCATTCTACTTCATTACCCTCCTACAGGTTGAAGTTAATTACACCCCAAAATTGCAGTGTAAAAAATTTTCGAACTCCTAGGAGGGAAATGTATTCATTGTGTTGCAATTTTTTTTTTAATGACAACATGTGACTCTTTTATCATTATAGAGTTTTTGATTGTTTATAATTAGAATTCCCCTCCATTCCCCTTTCCTCTCTGTCATCCAAACACAATAAGAACGTTTCCCTTTCCCTCCCTAAATAAATTTTTAACCTACAAAACACAATAAGATGAATAATTTCTCCTCCACTCTTTAAAAATGTGTTCCCTTCCTTTCCTTCCCTTTTCGCCTCATTGCTATGCATAGTGGGTGGAGCTCAAATTGTACCCTTCACATTGATGAGCAATATATATGCTACACATATAATTTTTGACAGCAAACTGCATTTTTTGTCCTCTAAACATTTTGTGTTTATATCATTAAACCCCCTAAACTATTATTTGTATCTAATGAGCCCTTAGACTTAATTTTTATGTTATTGAGGCTTTTTTATAGTTTAAGGGCTCAAAGTATACAAATAATAGTTCAGAGGCTAATTAGCATAAACACGAAAAGTTCAAAGGCTAAAATATATGTTTGGCCTAATAATAATAATGATGATGATCAATAATGATAATTAAACAAGTTAGTTGATTCAAAAGTAGAGCAATAATAAAGTTGTTCTCAGATGATGATGATAATGATAAAACAAGTATGTATATATTTTTTGACCCCTGAACTTTTCGTATCTATATTAATATGCCCTGAACTATTTTTTTTTTCATTGAGTCTTTAAATTATATATAAAAAAAAGCCTTTAATAGCATGAAAAACAAGTCTTATGGCTCAATGTGTACAAATAATAGTTCAGGGGCTTATTAATATAAATGTGAAAAGTTCCAAAATATGCATTTTGCCTTTTTTTGACAGTATAATGCATAATACACTTAATATCTATTACTTTTTGCTAAGTTCTCTTAACTTTAATCTCTGTGGCTCTGCCTCATTACGTGCACTTGTTTGACTGCTAGTGATACCTATATAGCTTGTTAATTTTCAATCAAGAGATAAGATACTCGTACTAACTTTATTCAAATTTTAGGTTCAAGGTGGTAGTGACGATGGACCGTCAGTTGGCTTTGGATGAATGCCTAAGGGTTCTTGACTCCTTCTGATGGATGATGAAAGTGCATGCAATGAAATGCCGTGCAGCACCATGACAGCCAGTTCGAACAAAATTCAGTTCGGATAATTCGGTACAGGTTTACTTCAAGAGGAAATATTTTGCTGGTTTAATACATGTACAGTGACATCACAAAGTTTGCATTTTGATGTCCTGTTAATTTTCCATTTTCTGCCGCAACAAGATCCCTTTTAACACCACACCAAGAGTTCAGAAAATGTGTTTTCTATACTTGGTGGGCGTGGATGTTCACCCTTTTGAAAAGCATATCTACATATGTTGCCTGCATTGGTGTACAAATCCTGGTGAGAGAAAGAGAAAACCTTCTCTCTCAAGGTCAATTAATGGGAAGCGAAAAAGTTACGAAACATATTTTTCTCTTATCTTTATGTGCACATAGTGGCGATGAAGGTGCTGACTTCATTTTATTGATTAAAGAGAGCAATGAAGGTAATAAATAAGTCAGACATGGGTACAAGCAATAGAAATAACTAGGATATGGGTGCAAGCAAAACAAAATAAATTCAAGGGGATTCTTTTTGAGAACAAAGCAGCTGTAGGCTTCTGCATTCAGAAATTGAAGCTGCTCTACCAACCAGCGTTTTCTGAATCTGACCGGCTAATTGGATCAATAAAATGAAGAATCAATGTAGTCTGATTTGGCTTAATGTTGAAAATCGCCCTCTAAAAAACTGGTTAATACCAGAAAAATTATTTAATCGCCTTCTAAAAAATCGGTTAATATAGGAAAAATCAGTCAAAATTAGAAAAATTGCTCAAAACCAAAACTGAATCAAAGAAATTTAATTTAAAAGTATATTAGTTTTGTGAAAATTTTTAAATTTTTTTAAATTACATTCATTATTCAAAATTGAAATTTTTAAAAATAAAATTTATTATTTTATCATATTATATATTTTTTCTAATTTTTAAAATTTTTTAAGTATTATTTATATATTTTTCAAAAAAAATTCTTATTGAATCGAATTGATCAAATTTTGATCAGATGACAAGTTTGATATCCTGTGCGATTTTTAAAACATTGCTAAAACCAAGTAACTAGGCTTCTAGGATAATTGGGAGAGATGGGAACATATTTTATTTTGTTTAGATGAGGATGGGAATTGTAATAATGAAAATTTCCTTTGGAATAAATCATGAGGGAAGAGGAAAAAAATTAATTCTATTAATTTATAAAATTTATTCACATTTTGAAATAAATCTTAAATTGATAGGATTATTAAAATGTTTTATATTTTTTATTAAATTAAATTTTAGAATGAAAGAATTGAATGCTTTTAAATAACTATTGTAAATAAAAGATTATTTAAATCAAATTTATTTTTTAAAACTTTTTTCAGAATATGAGTTTTTTAAATGGAGTAACAAAGATAAAACAGCAAGCAAGATTGTCAAATCCGGATCGGCAAGTTAGTTCACCAAAAAAACCAGGAACTGGTTTGAATACATTTGGAAATCCAAATTGGGTCAGAATTCTTAAGTATAATTAAAATTGGTAGTTGGTTATAATTGAAGAAGTCTTGGTCGCAATTGTGGAAGTCTTTTTGTTTTTTCTTTTAAAAAAATTGGTTTATTTATTTTAATAGTATTAAAAATTGTATTCATTAAATTATTGCGTGTAAAAATATCATTAATATTTTGTATGTTATCTTTTTCCCTTGAAAATAGGTTAATTAGTT
Source organism: Omphalea diandra (assembly GCA_949677035.1). Taxonomy (NCBI): domain Eukaryota; kingdom Viridiplantae; phylum Streptophyta; class Magnoliopsida; order Malpighiales; family Euphorbiaceae; genus Omphalea; species Omphalea diandra. Next base: position 5,001 of record CATIWR010053445.1, on the reverse strand, counting down.
TGAATTTTCTGACAAACGTCTTATTTAATCAAGTTGTTTTTTTTTTTTAATGTTATATTAAATTGTTTTTATATTTGCTATGTTAAATTAAAAAATCATTTCAGCATTTATTTTTTGACAACTGTGTTTTTTATATAAAAAGCCAAATGGTGTGAACAGTAAATAGATGTGAAGAACAAACTCACTGCTTCCAAATACCTGCTTTTCTCTCTTTCTTCGATATTTCAAAAAGCTATAATTTTTTTTCAGAATTTCGGAATTATTGCACATACGAAGTTGCGAGACCGCAACATATTTCAAACAACTCAACTAGGTGGGTTTTGTTGTTAAAGAAAACTGCTAATAGAACAAAAGGAAGAACCAATTGATACCTGTACAGCAATTAATGCAGCCGCTAAGAGAGAAGTCAAGAAGCTTCAAATTAGGATGTAATAAATTTCAACATTTAGAGAAAAATAAAGAGAAAGAATCGCTCTCTCTCTCTCTCTCTCTTTTTTTAAACTCTCCTTAAGAAAATTACGTGACAAACAAGAGAATTAACAATTTCCTTCCCTCTCTTCAATTCAACTTCATTTATGCACAATATTAGAAACTTTCCCATAGTTTCTCAACAAACAAACATCCTCTATCACTTTAAATTTAGAAAGTTCAATATTAAATTTCCTTCAAATTTACCTCAGACAGAAAGAAATAAAAAGAAAATTGCCAATAGAATAAAAACAAAAAGCTAAAATTGCAAATAAGACTTCCATTGACCAAAAATTATGAAAGAAATAGGCAAAAGAAGAAGAAGAGCATAGAAAGGCTTATATATAAAACGCATAATCTATAAAAGAAGTAATACTTTGTATGTCCATTCGTGGATAATGAAAGTCTGTCATATTGAAATCAGTACAAAGAGTAACCTTTTGTTTACTCTATTACGTCTAAATCCTAAACCCATCTCTTGAATCGCGATAGGTGAGCGATGGCAACAGTTGCCATTAGTGCTGGCAAAGATCATAAGACATGACCATTAACAGACACGCTTCCAATTCGATCCAAGCAACCTTAAATCAGATCTCATCAATGAAAGAAATCATTGTTGCCATGACTGTTGCATTTATCATTTTCCATCGCTCCCACCTTGTCGCTTTGCGTTATCGCTTTCTACCACCATTATTTATTTTGCATTTCTTTTTAATATTTTCTGTTTTTGAGGTAAATATGAAGGAAAATTATCTGTAGAATTTGTAAATTTAAATTTAGATTGAAAGGTTTGGTTGTTCACAATACAGTGAAGAAAGTGAGAAAGACATTGGAAAAGAGAGGGTTTGTCCTTCACATTTTTGTTTGGGTTTTTATACAATGGTCATGGTTGTCCTTTCATATGAATTTATCGAAAAATGATATTTTTAATGTCAGAAGAACTTTTTAACGTAATAAGACAAATATGAATGATGATTTAATATAATTCTAAAAAGTGAAAAATTATTTAATTAAATATAAAAAAATCAGGAGATTCAGAGTATTTAACCCATTGAAAATCTATAACAATAAATTTATAGTAATTTCAAAATTTATATTAACTTTTCTTTTATTATAATAACTATTTTTAGAAAAATTATTATAAAAATTTTATGTGATTTGTAAAAAAAGTTATAAAAATTTGAAGTGACTTGTTAAAATTTTTTTATATCGATATCTTATCGGTGTTGTTTTAATAATTTATTTATAGAATGAGATATATTTAGTGCAATTAAATCATAATTATTAATATTTTAAATAATTTGTTCTAAATTAAATTTAAAACCATTAATTTTAAATTTGATTAGTATTATTTTAATTATTAATTATAAAATCTAATATTTTTCACCCATTTTAATTCACTTGTATAAATATTCAAATTAATTAAATTCTTAAGTTTCATGTAATTTAGAATATTAAATTGTTAGTTGAAAAAATATTCCGATTCGAGGAGGTTGGACTTCCATAAAACATCTAAACGTATAATGTTTCCTAATCTAGTAAGCAAGCAACAGAAAACTAATGATATATAAAATATTAATTGCAGTCTCAAAATTTGTATTAAATAATTGTTTGTCATTTGTCAAATAATTATATATATTTTATGTTATGTAATATAAAATTACCATACTAAAGAGGAAATCAAAAAATCTAAACAATTAAAAAAATAAAAGAAGTTTTTAATAGAAAATTAGAAAAATCTAAAATATAAACATTTTAAACAATTTCTAAATAGTAAATTGGAAAATTTTAAACAGAATTAAAATTAAAATTAAATTCATTTATTATTTAAGATTTTGAGTTTATAAGAGCTAGATGCTATATAATAGATTGTCAAGAATTATTTCGTTCAAGTTTATTAAAATTTCTCTTAAAACTATGCTACACAAAATTAAATATATGAATAAATAGACAATCTTTCATTATAATTATTTTACATATATATAATTCATAATTATTTATTAATTTTATTTTTTTATTATGAAATATTTATATTATTTATTTGATTGATTATAAAAAATTTATCTCACTCAAATTTAATAATTTTTTTTTCAAAATAAGTCAATAGATAATAAAGTAGAAATCAATAGATAATCTTTATTATAATTATATCTATATTATAAAATAATAATTAATCATTCAATTAGTTAACTAATTATTTAACAAAAATAAATATTAAATTGCAACATCTCAAATTTTTCGTGAGAATAATTTTAGTGATTTAGACATTAAAGGTAATTTATAGTTCAGTTAGAAGTATCATTTGAGGTTTAAGATATAATATATGATATTAAAAGTGATTATAGTCATTATATATATATATATATATATATATATATATATATATATATATGTTTAAGGGCATTCAAATAATTTTATTGAATGATTAATCTTAATTAATTATTTAGTTATTTATTGGAGAAAATAATTATTAGAACTTATTATTAAATTTATAATTTTATGATTAAGTAATTAATTGATTTTATGAGTCAAAATATTATTTAATTTGAAGATTGAAGTGGTTTTAAAACTAAGTAAAATTATAAGGACTAAAGTGTAATTTAATTAGGTTAACTATGTTGAGCGTGCGGGAGAGTTGATGTAGTTGCACCATCCAAAGAGAAAAAGACAGAAAAAGGGAGAGAGAAAAGGAAAAAGAGAGAAAAAAAATTGATGTGACTTGTTCATTGATTTTTTTTTTTTGAGCTTCTTCATCAATTGATTGACATTTTTATGAGAGATAAATTAATTTAAACTATATTCAAATTTGTTATATATTATTTTAGTTTAATTTTGATGATTAAAATTAAGTGAATCAATTAATTTCGTTATGGGTGATTTGAGGATTTCAATTAAAGTTTTATTCGAAATTAAAGTTGAAATTTTTTATTGAAGTTTAATTGAGATATAAATATTGATTTTAACTTTGTAATTTTAGTATATGATGAAGATTTGATCATTTATAGGAGCAATAATAAATAATTGAATGGTTTTTATAAATACATTTGATGATAGAAGTTTTCTTTGGGATTGCAAATTTTTAGTTTGAATTCAGAAATTTTATATTTAGAGTTGCATATATTATTCACCATTAATCTTTTTATATATTGGTGATATGAGTGTTTAATTTTATGATGTAAAATTTGAGTTGTAGAGCTATCTTCATAGACAAGTTAATAATAGACCTGTGTAGTATAACCCCAAAAAATAATTATTTTAAAATAATAAATGATATTATTTTGATCTCAAATTTTATATGAAGTCTTTTGGATATATTTTATATGACATAAAATTTCATAATTTTTGGAGTACTTAATATATCACTTTAAGGGATGTTTGTAATCATTGTATTATAAAAATCTTTAAGTGAATGTTTGTGTACGTCTATTTATTATTTAAATTAAAAATAAAACAATATATGATAACATTGTTGTGAATGGATTTGTCTGGTTGGTCTAGAGTGGTTAACCCTAAGTCTTGGACATCTTTTGATCTTGACAAAGGGGATTGATCAATTCTAATGTTTCAAATTAAGTGTTGTTTTGAAGTTTTTAGTTAGTCTTTACATTGAAAGTTGGATGGAGTTAAAAATCTCCAAAGTAAGCTAGTGCCTCCTAATTTGCGACAACAACTTGATATATCGTAACCGTGAACTAGATCAAGGGAGGTTGACAAATTGGACAAATGTATTCGCGGGCCATTTCTCTATTGCGACCAATTCAAAGAAAGGAAAGCCAAAGTCACAGATGAATTCGCAGTGTGAGTCATGCCTCAGTCGTGACCGCAAATTTGGAAGCAACTCAAGAGTGAATCAAGTCTACAATCATAGCTTGACAAGTGTTCTGGGTAATCGTTGAAAGACTAAAATAGCGATGGGAACTTATTGGTAGCGACCGCGGATCCTGAAGAAGAAGATGAACATTTTTGGCAGACAAATTCGCGTCCTCAGTCGCGACCTATATAAGAAAAATCGTGACCGCTAGTTTTGAGAGCAGGTAAAAGGCAACGACTATATTTTTCTAGTGAGCTAATGAGAAGCTGCCATGTGCACTAGCTGTTAGACACAAACAGGGTTTTCTGTATGGAATTTGAATTTTGCGACCGCTAACGAGTAGTAACAACTGCGAATTGAGACTGTCAAACATTTAATGCGAAAATCTGTCTAGCACACTTTGAAGATTTTGTAGCAGTTTTATTGTAATGTCTCATTGGTGAGTAGAGGCTATAAATACCTCACCAGACAGATGTAAATGTTAGAGAATTGATAACTTTGTAACAAAACTCTTGTAATTTTGCTACTCAATCTTTTCTATTCTTTTAGACATTGTTTGGTGTGAGCATAAACACCATTTGTAAAGGTTGTAGTGTGAGCCTGTAAAAACACTAAGAGAGGTTGTTGTGTGATCTTGTAAAAACACAAATGTAAAGGTTGTTATATGAGCCTCAAAAACACAAGTGTAAAGGTTGTTGTGTGAGCCTTCAAAACACAAGTGT
>CATIWR010053444.1:0-42079 GCA_949677035.1 Omphalea diandra | reverse complement strand
ACAATTTGCCATACAACTATACAAACACTACATATATGTTCCAATGTCCCCAAATGCAATGGTACTTCTAAATGATTATTTATCTAATGCATATGCTCATGTGATAATGCTAATGAATGTGACTAGGGATGTTACACTTTAATTGTCCAAATCTATGTTGATGATATTATTTTTGGCACTACTAATGAATCTCTTTGTGAGAAGTTTGCTAAGTGTATGACTAGGGAATTTGAAATGAGCATGATGGGAGAGCTTAAATTCTTTCTTAGTCTATAAATCAAACAACTCAAAGAAGGGATCTTCATCAACCAAGCCAAATACACAAAGGAAATTCTAAAGAAATTTGGTATGGAAGGATGCAAGATAGTAAAAACTCCAATGAGTAGTACCATCAAGCTAGACGAGGATGAATCGGGCACGGTAGTAAATGAAAAGAGATATCGAAGTATGATCGGATCTATACTCTATCTTACTGCTTCTAGGCCGGATATAATGTTTAGTGTTTATATGTGTGCTAGGTTTCTATCTTCACCTAGAAAATCTCATTTGAAAGCTGTTAAAAGGATTTTTAAGTATTTGCATGACACTATTCATTTAGGACTATGGTATCCTAGGGATTCTTCTTTTAGTCTCTTAGGGTATTTGAATGCAGATTATGCAGGAAGCTTATTAGATAGAAAAAGCACTTTCGGGACTTGCCAATTCATAGGTGAATGCTTAGTTTCATGGTTTAGTAAAAAGCAAGTATCGATTGCCCTGTCCACCGCAGAGGCTGAGTATGTGGCGGCGGGTTGTTGTTGCACCCAAGTTCTTTGGATGAAATAATAATTGTAGGACTTTGGTAAAGCAATTGATCACATTCCTATCAAATGTGACAATACGAGTGCTATCAATCTTTCAAAGAATCCCATCCAACATTCTAGAAGTAAGCACATAGATATTAGACATCACTTTCTTAAAGATCATGTGCAAAAAGGTGATATTGTGTTATAATTCATTAACACTAATCATCAACTTGCAGATATTTTCACTAAGCCTCTAAATGAAGAAAGGATGAACTTCATTAAGAGAGAATTGGGAATGCTTGATGGAAGCTCCCTCAAGTGAAAATTCTTGTTTGATCTTATGTTTAAATATGATATATGTGTGATTGATGATTGCTATGGAAGGCTTTGTTATTTATTTCTAAGAGATCACATGTTTTTCAAAAAGGTTTCATTCTTATCCTTGCTGACTCACAATTCGCGGTCGCTATTCCTTCTTTACAGTCGTGAATTACAAGTTAACTTTTATCGGCTATCAACTGTCAATTCACGGTCGCAAAATTTCTCTCTACTGTGAATTTTGGTCATTAATTTCAAAATTCTGACTGTTGCAGTACGTATTCCTGAGGAAAATTTGTCCGTTACTCATATTTTCTAGAATTCGCGGTCGTGACTTCTATTTTCGCGGACATGAATTTGAGTAACTGCCTCACATTTATGTGATTTGGTGGCCAACCGTTTCCAACCCTTCATTTAATCAATTTCTAGCTGTTTGTTATCATTTTCATACCCATTCAAGCTTATAAATACCCCCTTTAATAGTGTTTTTCTCACAACACTCAAACATTCTCACTCTCTCTCAAAATTCTTTCAATTCCTCCCAAGCAATCTTCATTTTCTGCCATGGCTCCAAAGAAGTTATCTAAAGCAGATAAGGGCAAAGCAGTGGCTCAACCCTCTGCATCTCTTGCCGTCCACCTTATGAAGGGCATAACCAAGGAAGAGAAAGAAAGATACAAGACAAACTCTTCCAAGGTGATTGTCCCCAACAAGATTCATTCCACCTTCATGCTTGAAACCTTGGGTCTCAATGACGAAATCCACGCATTTCTGTCCAATCTTGGCTGGAATGAGTTCATCTTCTGAGATGAACTTAGGTATGAGGAGCTGGTGCGAGAATTTATATGCACCGTGTAATTAAGCAGCAAAACTGACTCAAGGGCTGGACAATACGATTTAGTATTTCGAGGTTTTGGTGACCCTTATTTCATTACCTTCGACTAACTTTCTTCTCTTTTCAATTTACAAGTTAGAGAACACATACCCTTCATCATCTCCGTACTTGATGTAATATACTCTGAATTTTAGTCAGAGATTTCCATTGAAACCAAATACAACCCTCGTTCTTCTCTCTCCAAACACATAAAAACTTTGCCTTTGTGGATCCTTCATCGGATCATCACTTTCTCCATCAATGCGAGGGGTGATGGGAATGAGAAGGTTTCGCAAAAAGACTTGGCATTCTTATTTTGCCTTGTTAAAAACAAACCTATACAAACTGGCTGCCACCTTGTGGATCAACTAATCCACATGAGCATGAAACCCAAAAGCCAATTTCTCCTGCCCTCCCACATTACAGCCATCTACCGCTTTATTGGAGCACTTGATGAGGAGAGAGAAAAATTCCTCACTAAGAAGCTCCTTCCTTTTCAAAACTTCTTCGACCTAACCTATCTCATAAACACCAAGGCCATTCATCCAGACACTTACACTTATACTCTTGGCGCGATAGAGGCAAAGAAAGTGGAGTCCTCTCAAGTTTCGAAAGGAAAGAGGCTTCAAATCGATGAAGGAACAACACAATTCCCTCCTCCTCCTCCTCAACCAAAAGTAAAGACAAAGTTGTCTATTGTCACCTTAAATCGCAAGTTAGACAAACTAATGAGGATGATGAAGTGAAGGTTCCTCTTCCTTTCACATCTTTACAGCGACATGGTGAATCTCTAAGAGAAACTAAGAGTCCCTCCTTGTCATCTTTTGGACTTTACCAAATTTGAAGATATGGAAGATGGAGATGATAATCAAAACGAAGTTGAAGATGGAGATGAACCAGAGGGAACAACACTTGCATAAGTTGGAGACACTTCCAATGATGATAAGTCTCCTACTTTCTAGTTTAGGGATCTCTTTGTATTTTTTTCTTTTCTTTTCTTTATGTTTAAAAGTTTGTGATCCCGTTGTTATGAATAAATAAAAGTTGTTTCTGTGCTAAACTGTGATCTTATGTGATTATTATCAAATGCTTTTTAATATTTACTTTTGCTCCTTATCAATACTTACCCTCTTTTTGATCTTGCCAAAGGGGGAGAGATTGTATGAATCTAAACTTAAGGGGGGGAATATCAAAAATTATAGCATAAGTTAAGGGGAAGCATCATACTTATTGTTTTTAAATTCACTTTGTTTGAATGAATGATATACTTAGCAATTTTTGTCTTACGTATTCATTGAATCATATTACACTCCAACTTCATTTTTTTTCCTGAATTATTATTACTTAGGATCAATCTAAGTTGTCAAAATCAAAAAGGGAGAGATTGTTGGACTAGGGTAGTTAACCCTAAGTCTTGGACCTCTTTTGATCTTGACAAAGGAGATTGATCATGTCTAATGTTTCAAATAAGTATTGTTTTGCAGCCTTTAGCTTTTATCCAAATTGGAAGTTGGTCATAGCTTAAAAATCTTCAAGTATGAAAAGTGACTTCTAAATCGCGACTGCTACTTTGTATTCGTGACGACGATCTGTGAAGAAGCTTGCTAGAAAGCAGACAGGCAAAATCGCAGGGCTATTCTCAACCGCGATTCATCCAAATGAAGGAATCTAAAATTAGCAAACGATTTCACGGTGTGTGTCACGCCCTAGTCGCGACCGCAGATTTCGAAGTGACTCAAGAGGGAAGCAAGTCCACAACCACGACATGACAAGTGTCCCAACAGACTGTTGGAAGACAAATTTCGTGGAGGCATCTTGTTGGTGGCGACCGCGAATCGTGAAGAAGAAGATGACCATTTTTGGCAGACAAATTCGCATTCTCTATCGCGTCTTGTATAAGAAACCTCGCTACCGCAACTTATGAAAGTAGGTAAAAGGCAACGACTATATTTTCCTGGTGAACTAATCAGAATGCCACGTGGACTAGCCGTTAGATACAAATGAGATTTTCCTTCAGGAATTTGGATTTCGCTACCGCTAATGAGTAGTAGCGACCGCGAATTAAGACTGTCAAGCATTTAATGCAGAATCTGTCAAACATGTCTCAAAGATTTGATGAGTTATGATCTGTAACGTCTCTTTGGTAGAGTTTGGGTATAAATACTCCATTAAACAGCCATGAATAGGTTGCTAAGAAATTTATTACAAGTAATTAAAGCTCTCAATCTTTGCTACTCATTTTCTTTATGAAATTGTAAGTGTTTGGTGTGAGCATTAAACACCAAGTTGTAAGGTTGTAGTGTGAGCCTGCAAAACACTTCAAGATAGGTTTAAGTGTGAGCTTAGTGAAACACTTGAGTGAGGTTGTGTGTTAGCCTAAAAAAGCACATTGTTGTAAGGTTGTGTGTGAGCCATCAAAACGCAAGTTGTACAAGTTGGGTGTGAGCTTGAAAACACCTTGAGATAGTGAAATACCCAATTGGTAAATTGGGAAGTGGACATAGGGTTGATTATACCCGAACCACTATAAATCGTTGTCTCCATTCTACTCATTCTTCTTCCCCTCTTCTTTTTTTTTTAAATTTTTTAAAACCAATTAAACCCCCCCCCGCCCCCCCCCCCCCCCCCCCCCCTCTTTTTGGTGCCAAGGGACAACACATGTTAAGTTATATCCTATATTCTTAGTAATCTCCATAAAGTCTAGTTACGAATAATGTGATATGTATATGTCTCAAGTTAATATAATGTAAAATGATTTTGATGCATGTTTAATGGAAATAATGTTAATGCATACTAGAATTTAAGACCCATGTAAGATAATGGTTGAATGTTTATGATAATGGAAAGATTATTCGAACTAGAGTGATCTTAACTAGACCCTTGATTCTATGATTATCTACATGGGGAGAGTTTTATATTCAATGATTTGTATATAATGAAAGTAAGAAAATGAAAGGATAATAAGGAATTAGTTAGTGGGTGTAGACTCCTCTGGTTATGATATGATAAGAAATAAATTAAATGGCCATAGTATAATGTGAGGAAGTGCTTTTATGAAATGTTTGGGATTTATCTTAGCTTAAATCCTTATTTCATATTTATATTATCCTAAGAATTTAATGTGGGGAAAATGAAAGCTAGAGATGTTTATGGGCCAATAAATATAAGTTGAATATTCGAGATATCAAAGAGATAAATAATGGGCTTTAACCCTAATTAGTTAGGCTTACTAGCAGTTTCTAGGCCTTAAGCCTTTCTGTTCCCTACCATCGACATGACCTAGATCTTTGGTCATGAATTTCACACAATTGGTAGGTCGATGTTGCCGTATTAGATTTATGCTATAACTAATCCTATTAACTAACTAAGGTTGTATAAAAGTGATGAAATATAATAAAAAGGATGTTTACTAATAGTAAATAAAGGAAATCATGCTTATCAACTAAGATAATTTGTCTAGCCTCTTTAAGTTGATGTGGAAGTAGCTAGAGATGTTGTTTAAAACCTTTACAGGCTTAGCTAAAGATAGATTTATTGTCTAGAGTTTCATAAACTGTTACCTAAGTCAAACTCTTTTTAATATTGATAATATATATTGAAAGGTACTAATGCTTTTGTTAAGTGTTATTCTTATAAAAAAAACAAGGAAGGAATTAAGTAGAAAGTTGAATGGAAGTGAAATCTCTAAGTTCTAAAAAACTGGCTTGTAATTCGAGCCCAAGACAGCTAGATCGCACCAAGACTATGCTTGTGACTGCCATTTTGATCGTCATGACCACTATTTAATAATAAAATTGAACTAAAACCTATAGTTTGATTGGCAGTTTGAATAACGTTGAGTTTGTGACCACGCCCTTTAACCTTTTCAAAAAGTACTTCAATGATTACTCGAGAAATCTGTTAAAGTGTGCCATGTGTCCAAGGAGCCGTTATGAAATTTGAAGTTTGTAGTAATGATAAATAAGGCACGATTATGTTTGTATTTCAAGAATGAACTATAAATTCTAGTTTATTTCATGGTAAAGCTCATAGTGCACTATTCCAATGCTATCTTATATCACAACCATGGCCATCTATTTGCAATTGAGATATCTAAAAAAAAGTAAAGGACTCCAACAATTAGTTTTGAACAACCAATGATCAAACACCATGTGTCTCTAGTCGCAGACATGTTTGAAGATCTTGACTATGAAAGAGCAATTCTCAGTGCGAATTGTCAATCACAACCACGATTATATGATCTCCATTGTGAAACTATTCTAACAAGCATTTAATGCAAAATTACCTATAAAATCTGAGAGACTTGCATGTAGTTTCCTTATTAATACTTCTTTAGTGGTTAGAACCTATAAATACTTCTACTTTTTTAGTGGTTAGAACCTATAAATACTTCACTAAATGGCGTTAAATGTAAGAGAACTAACATTTATTATACCTAAACTCTTACAATTTGATTTCCTAATACTCTCTTTCTTAAGTACTTATGTAATTTGTTTGTTAAGAGTATTCATTGCTTATAAAAGGTTAAGTGTGAGCCTTAAACACTGGGTTTTGGGTTTTTAGAGTATGCCTTAAGCATTTAAAAACTCTTGTAAGGTTGTGTGTTAGCCTTAAACACAAAATGTAACTAGGATTAGGTGTGAGCTCAGACACTCATTTTTGTTTGAGCTTGTAAAACATAAAGAGAGTTAGTGAAGGGTTGGTTAATACTTCAACTACTATAAATTCTTGTGTGTTGATATTTTCCTTCCTTTTCCTTAATCCTTTAATTGTTTATCTTCCTATAAAAATTTTAAAATTTTCACCAATTTAACCCTTTTTCTTGGTACACAATAGACAACAAGTGGTATTAGAGCTCAATCTTAAAACTAGCCTTACTTGTTTGAATAAGGATCCATTCTCACCTTAAAACTCACTTTGGTGAAATCAACTGTGCTCATTAAATATACAAATGGAGGTCTACCTTGATAGTGTTCTTGTTGATGTTTGGGATAGTGTAGCAAAGGAGTGAAAGCCATCTACAAATATGGTGGATAAAGTTGAAGAGCTACAAAAAACAAAAGATGGATTGAATCTCATAAAAAAGCAAAGGGAAGAATTAAAAGGGCAATTACAATCATCCTTAGTTCTCTCTCAAGAGAAAGAGTATGAGAGAGTGCAACATTGTCAAAGTGCTTATGGAATATGGAAATCATTGGAGAACAATCATAAAGGCACCATATAAGTGAAGTCAGTAAAGGTGCACATGTATGTTATGGAATATGGGCTCTTCATGATGAAGAAGAAAGAGAGCATCACTGATATGACCAGTAGACTTCTTGCCATTTTTAATAATATGAGGAAATTTGGGAGACATGTTTCTAAAAAAGATATGAACTTTAAAATTCTCAAGGCTTTTCCCTTAGAGAAATTTGGTGCTAGAGTGTGTAGCATTGAAGAATCCAATGAAGACATTGATAAAATACCAATCAGTGTCCTCATTAGAAAGCTCCTCACTCATGAAATGGCAATTAAAAAGGATAAGGAAATGAAAAAGTTGAGAGAATAAGAAGATAATAAAGTACTTGCTTTCAAATCCACTATAAAGGATAAATAAGTGAAGGCATGCTTTAATGATTCTAATGAAAGTGAAAAAGAAGAAGAACAACTTGTTATGCTATTAAGCAACTCAAAGAAATTGATGAGGAGGAGAAAAGAAAGAAGAAATCGAAGAAATGCGTCATCTAAGTATAAGGAGAAGAAGAATGATATGATTTGTTATAAGTATGGCACGCAAGAGCGCATCAAATTTGATTATCTTATCTCAAGAAGAAGAAAAAATGGGACAAGGAAAAAAAGAATAGCTTCAAAGCTAGTTGGGATGATGATAACTCAAGTGAAGAAGAGGGAAAGAATGAAGTTGCAAATCTTTGTGTCATGGCTTAAGAGGACTCTTCCAATAAGGTAAATCCTTCTTTATAATCCTATAATGATAACTGTTTTGAAGATGAGGATGATGAGCTTCTTGAAGCTATGACCTTAAAATGTGATAAATATAAATTTAAAATAATGCCTTATAAGAAAAATGTTCTCAAATTGAGGATGATTTTAAAAGTTTAAACGAGCTTATTTCTAACTTGAGGACTTTTAATAAAGAACTCAAGAAATCTTTATAAAAACTTTTAAGAACTTCATCCTCTCATGATTCTTTAAGAAAATAAAATGATTCTTTGAAAGATAACATTTTTGAGTTGAGGAACTATATTTCTAAATTTCACAAAGAGAAAGAGACCTTGGATACATTAATTATGCCTTAAAGTCACCCATAGTGAGACATAGTCTTGGCTATAGTAGAGCCTCTACATCGACATATTCTCCTCCCATCTTTATTAAAGCTTCTAACCCTCAAACTTCTAGTATATAAGTGGTTAAGAAAAAGAATGCTCCTAGCACAAAGCCTTTCATGCTTAAGGGTAAGGGAATGGTACCTTAAAGTTATAAAATTAAGCCTCAGAGAGCTAACCATGCATTCATGTATAACAAGAGGCATGCACAAAAGCACATACCTCCTACTCCTCACTAGACTTGTACTCCACCCCATATTTGCTCATGTATTCATTCACATAGGAATGGTATAAGAAGACCCCCTACTTTTACCAAGTGCTTCAAAGGAGGAAGACTAATAAGTTTAGACTCCAATGTTATTATTGCATTATATATGGCCATATTAATGTATTTTTTTAAATTTGGATGACTCACCTCAAACTTAAGGATCCTTCTAAACCTAACACACTATGACCTAAGTGTGCTTGGGTACCTAAATAAATATGAATTTATTATGTTTTATAGGAATGCTTTGACACCACCAAAGATGATAATGATTGGCATTTGGATAGTGGATGCTCAAAGCACGTAACTTAAAATAGAAAGCTATTTACATCTATCAAAGAAAAGGATAGTGGCAATTTCATTTTTGAAACAATGCTAAGTGTAAGGTAATTGGCATTGGTATTACTAGTAAGAAGGGTTAACCTTAATTGATAATGTTCTAGTCATTGATTGTTTAAAGTATAATTTGTTAAGTGTAAGTCAATTGTGTGATAAGGGTAACAAAGTCACATTTTACTCTTGAGAATGCCTTGTCACTACCTTAATAAATGACAATGTAGTCTTTAAGGGCTTAAGGCAAGGCAACACTTGCATAATTGACTTAGAAAATTTAGCTAACGAATCTTTCAAGTGTCATATTTCCATTAATAATGAGTCATGGCTTGGCATAGAAGAATTGGACATGCAAGCATGAAACTTCTCAAAAATCTCTCAAAAGGAGAAGTAGTGGAAGGTCTTTTAATGCTAAAGTTTGTTAGACTTAATTTATTCATAGATATTTGATGAGTTTTGAGTTTGATTTGATGTTTAAAATAAGTTATTTTGGATGATTTGGTGTTATTTCTCACATTTGGATGTTTTTCAATTGTTTTAGCAATTTTAGAGTGAATTGAGAATGAAATAGGCAAAGCTAGCAATGCTAAGGACTAGTCTAGATATTTGGAACCATGAAGTTGAAGAGCAAACTATCATACCCATGACTAAAGTTGCAAGCTATGACTTTCTTAGGCTTGATGAGGGTTACAGGTTGTGACTCAAGTTACGACATATGACCTCGATGCACCAAATCTTACTATTGAGCCTATTCTTTTGGTCTTTTAAAAGAGCATTTAAAGCCAACACCTAAGATTTTCGAGGAACTCTTTTAAGAAGCAAAAAAAAAAAAAAAAAAAAAAATTTAGAGAAAAAAGGGAAAATATGCCTCAATGCAAGATTAAATGTAAGGAGTAAGAAGTCATCATACCAAATGGAAAGGAAGTGGAGAAGATCTATCATGACCATTAGGAGATTTCATTTTTTCCTTCTCTTATTTCTTATTTCCTATGTTAAGATGATACTATTGCTTTTGAATTTGTCTCGTGTTATTAGTATGTTTGGCTAGATCTTTGATCTACGACTTTAATGCAACCGTAGATATTGATTGATTGATTTATGATTTTAATAACTATGTTGGGATTTTATTCTTTTACAAGTAAATGATTCTTGAGCCTAATGCTTGTGATTACTTGGCCACCAATTACATGATTGGTATTTTATTTATAGATCGAGAGATTATAAGTTGAAATATACTTGGAATCACTTCCTTTTAAGATCAAATGTCCTTAGTGTTTTATCATAAGGTTTTCTTTCTCAGTTGCTTTTATCTTTTTGCATTAAAATTATTAGTTTAATATATTTTCATTGCACTAGTAGTATGAAAATATCTCAAGTATTCATTTTCCAGATAAAAGTAGAATCATCATATTTCAATACTTATAGCTCGTGTCTTTATGGGATAATATCCGCATACATTTGTGCACTATATTGCTTTGATCACCATCCTCTTATAATTATTTTGCATGGTGGGTAAGAATAGTTTAAATGAGAGAAGATAATAAGTGAGTTTTGTTGGTTTGGATGGGGATGAAGCAACCCAAGAGAGGGGGTGAATTGGGTTGTAAATAAAACACAAATAAATAATATGGAAGCAACAAACACAAATCAACATAGAGTTTTACAGTGGTTCAACAATATTCCTACTCCATTCCCTAAGCTTTCTCTTAGGCCTTTTCAATTATTTTTCCAAGCTTAAGAAAAACCTTCCTTTTTTTAGGCTACGAAAGAACCTTCTCTTTTCCAGGCTCAAGGACAAGCTTTACAATTGCTCTCTTTTAATAAGGAATAAGAGAGCCAAGCCAACCTTTAGTATTTTCTAAAGTACAATACCAACCTTTTAACCACTAGCAAGAATAGAACCAAGCAGTGTCAATGCCTCGCAAATTAGGCAATAATTACACATTTAGTGCTTAAGAAAATCTACTTTTAAAGAGTTACAAAAGCAATCATCATTCTACCTAAATCAAAGTAATACCGAAAGGTTTGCATAAAGAGTTTGCTAGCTGTTCTCTAGTTGATTACAAATGATCTCTAAAGTTTTCTAACTTTTTCTAGTCTTAAAAAATGTTCATTATATAGCCAAACTCTAAAACTAGCCATTGGAATGATTGATATTCAGTTTGACAACTTTTCTACAAAACTAGTCATTAGAAGGGACAATGAATGTTGGTTTTGAGTAATGCTTATTGATCTTGTAATGGATACTTCTAATGCCCGTTGTTCATTCTTCCACGATCGTTGGCTTTGGTCTAAATGCCCATTAGAGTAAAAATAATGGTTGTTGTTGATTTTGTAGAAGGCATGAACTTGGTGGTCTGTTTTTCAAAATTTGCAAATGCTATAATGGCTGTTGGTGAATTCACAATGCCTATGGGATATACCTTAATGCCTGTTGAGCTTTGAGTATAGCTTATTGGAAGGTCCAAAAGTTATAGCTCAATTTAGAGCACTTTTCTAATGTATATTGAGAAAGGACAACGCTCGTTCGAGGTCCATCATAGCTTGAACTAGAGTACTTCTATAACCTCTATTGCGAATGGACAATGCTCGTTGCAAGGTCTAAAGGGAATAACTCAAATTAGAGCACTTCTCCAATGCCTATGGTGGGTTTCTCTACACTTGTTAAATTTTCAATGCCCATTGCATTCATTCTTCATCAGGTCTAGTTAAAGGATACAAAAACACTAAAATACAAATATTAAAACTTCTCAAGGTTTTTTCATTATTTTGTTATAATTCAAAACTCATCATTCAAAGTAGAGGAGTGAGACCAATGCCTTGGGGTCATATGTTCTTCAAGCATTCTCCCATTGACACAACATTCTCCTTCTTTTTGAATGATGACAAAACCAAGATGCTTTGATACCAAATGTTTAAAAACTTAAACACATAGATGACATCAAATGTTGAAATACAAAGATGGATACCAAATGTACCATATAGGATATGAAATGTTGAATGTTAAAAATATATTGAATGTTATCCAACTAAAAGAGTTTAAACAAAAGTATCCAAATCCAAATAAATAAGTGATACCAATCAAAACATCTACAAATTCTCCCCCTTTTTATCATAAAAAAGATATACTAAGCATTCTCAAAAATAAAAGAAAGATTCTCCCCTTAAAAAAAATTTAGACCAATTTACTAAAAAACAAAGCAAACACAAACATAAAACACTTAGAGAAGGAAAATTTCCCCTATCTATATGTTTTCTTCTAACAAATCTCTCACGATATTCAAACAATAATTTAGTTGATATTACTTAAGGTCATATGTTCTATTTATGTGTTGAGGAAAATAAGAGAGAAAAGATAGATGTAAAGAGATTCATGATTTAAACTCCCCCTCAGTAAAAGTATATTAAACAATAAGAAGGGATTGAGATACATACAATTTATGATTTCCAAAAATATAGTAGCCTCTATAAATTATGTAGCTTTACTCACCATTTGATTCTTAATTTTAAGCAAAAGGTGAGAAGACTCCAATCTTGCAAAATTAAACTTTCTTTAGTACCCATTTTCTTTTGGGTCCATATAGGTTAGCAACATAAAAATGTTCATCTCTCAACCTAGCATAACAAAAGTATGTTTTATGGCCAATTTTTTCAAAGTAAAAGCCTTGCCAAATAAATGCTTTCTTAAAATCAATTATAAAATAAGTATAAGGTGGATTCCTAAAGGATTGATGCTTAAAATGTGAAGGAACCTGTGCATGCTTGATGTACTTAGTTCCATACATAAAGGCATGATTTGGCTTTGGCATATAAAAGTGTGAATATGAGAAGTTATGATCATGCATATGTGATTTTGATAAAAGTGAGGGAGTTCTAGCTTTGGTTGAGGCTCTCACAAACTTTGGCTTTGAAGTGGAAGATTTAGAATGATTAAAGCCAAAGAATGTCTATCTTTTGAAGTCTTTTGAGAGCTCAAAATAAAATTAAGTTTTTCTTTTCCATTTGTAAAAGAGGCAAGTGAATCTTTCAAGGTTGAGATCTCTTTCTTGAGACTCTCACTGTGAGAGGACATAATTTCATAAAACTTCTTTTCTTATATCAAAGCCTCATTTGCCTTTTGTAATAGCTTAAAACTTTTTTTAGTTCTACCAAGTCAGTTTTCAAAATTTTGTTTCTTTCAAAACTTTTTATCAAAATCATTGTTGGTGGATTTTAGGGCCTCAATAAGATTTTCAATGGTAAACATGTCTTCTAACTCTTGATTATCCTCATCTAAATCATTATCAAGAGAGCTAAGACATACCTATTTTGAAGAGTTCTCATCTAGGGCCATAAGGCAGAGATTGGTTCTTTCTCTTCTTCCCATCCTTAGCTCTTCTTCATCCTCACCTGGTTTAGAAGCACTAAAAGCATCCTACGTGGCTTTATAGGTTTCTTCCTATTCTTATCCTTTTTTTTTTGCTCTAGCTTTTAGATAGTCTGCTTTTATGTGGCCAAGCCTTCCACATTCATAGCATTCAATTTGGTCAAGATTTCCTTTTCCTTTCATTGTTAGCATCCTTCTGAATTTTTTTTTTGGTTAAGAGAGCTACTTACTCTTCATCCAGCTCTTCATCATCTGAGCTAAGACATTTGGAGGTAGCTTTGAGTGCTATACCAATATTCTTCTTATTTGCATCCTCAGATATGGATAGAGCTTCTCTGTTTAGGCTCATCTCATAGTCAATGCCTAACAACTCATCAAGTGGTATGGTTTTATGTCCTTTAAATCTTTGATAGAGGTGACCTTGCCAAGCCACTACTTTGGTAAACACCTTAGAACTTTCTTCATAAGTTTATCATTTATGAATGTTTTCCTAGGAGCCTTCATTTCTTCAATAATTTCAATTAATCAATCATAAATTCTTGAGATTGTTTCATCAGGCTTTATTAGGAAGGTTTCATATAAGAAATTAAGGGTCTCCATCTTGTTTTCGTTGACTTGATTTTTTTCCCTCATATGTGATCTCCAAGGGCTCCCAAATTTCCTTAGCAATAGACTTCATGCTCACTTTGTGGTACTCACTTCTGCCTAAAGCGCAAACAAGCATGTGTATGACCTTATCATTATTAGCGACTTGCCTTTTTCTTTATCAGACATCTCGTCAATGTCCTTCTCTACTTGAGTCTTATCAGCAAGTGTTTCGACTAGAGTGTGTGGACCTTTCTCTATAATTCTCCATAACTTAATGGATTAAAATTTAAGAAAGTAGTACATTATGCTTTTCTAGTACTAGTAGTCTATTCCATTGAAGAAAAGAGGTCTCACAACTAACTATCCTGAGGTCTATGCTTATTTAAGGCTGCTATGATCGTATCCTTCTTGTACTAAAGCTTTAAAAAAGGCTAGGTATTGATACCAATTATTAGTTTGGATGGAGATGAGGCAACCTAAGAATGAGGATGAAATGGATTGTAAATAAAAACATAAATAAATAATATGAAAGCAACAAACATAAATCAACGTAGAGTTTTATAGTGGTTCCACAATCCAAGCTTTCACTTAGGCCTTTTTATTCTTTTTCCAAGCTCATGAAAAACCTTCTCTTTTTCAGGCTAAGGAAGAACCTCCCCTTTTCTAGGCTTAAAGACAACCTTTACAATTACTCTTTTAATAAGGAAAAAGATAGCCAACCCAACCCTTGGTATTTTCTAAGGTACAATACTAACCTTTTAACCATTAGTAAGGATAGATCCAAGCAGTGTCAATGCCTTTCAAATTGGGTAGTAATTATACTTTTAGTGCTCAAGAAAATCTACTCTCAAAGAGTTACAAAAGTAACCCTTACTCAACCTAAATTAAAGCAACACCAACATGTTTGCATAAAAAGCTTGCATATAATGTTCACTAGTTGATTACAAATGATCTCCAAAGTTTTCTAATCTTTTCTAGTCTTTAGAAATGTTCCTTATATAGCTAAACTCCAAAACTAGCCATTAGTGTAGTTGATGTTTAGTCTGATAACTTTTTTACATAACTAGCCGTTAAAAGGGACAATGCCCATTGGTTCTGAATAATGCCCATTGATCTTGTAACATATACTTCCAACATAAATTGTTCATTCTTCCATGATCATTGGCTTTGGTCTCAATGCCAGTTGGAGCAAGAACAATACCCATTGTTGATTTTCCAAAAGTCATGAACTTAATGCTCTATTTTTCAAAAACTACACAAATGGTTCAACGATTTTTGGTGAATTTGCAATTCTCATTGGATATACCTTAATGCTTCTTGAGCTTTGTGTGTGACTCATTGGAAGGTCTAAAAGTTATAGCTCAATTTAGAGTACTTTTCTAATGCCTATTGCGAAAAGACAACGCTCATTGTTAGGTCTAGCATAACTCGAACTAAAGCAATTCTCCAATGCCTCTTATGAAAGGACAATGCTCGTTACGAGGTCTAGAGAGCATAACTCAAATTAAAGCACTTTTTCAATGCTTGTGGCGAGTTTCTCAATGGTTGATGAGTTTTCAATGGCCATTGCATTTATTCTCCCCATTTACCTTTCTTTAAGTATGTTCAAAAGATACAAAAATACTAAAATGCAAATATTAGAACTTCTCAAGGTTTTGTCATTATTTTGCTAACATTCAAGATACTTCATTCAAAATAGAGGAGTGAGACTAATGCCTTGGGGTCACATGTTTTCCAAGTATTCTCCCTATTGACACAACAAGCTTGGAATTATTGATTTGTTTAGCTATAACCCACATTAAGAAATTTGACCTAAACAAATTGGTGCCATTGCTGGGGACATGGTGCTATAATATTGAAAGCTTTGATTCAATTCTTAATGGAGTTTCTCTTTTTATTTTTGTAAACTTTGCGTTTTTGTTCTTTGTTTCATATACATAATTAGAACTTCATGATATAGATGTGTTCAAGGCATTACAAGCTCAGGTATCTATCCTTAACAAGCAAATAAATTTCATGACTTATAATATGGTTTATTGTTCTTTCTCACAAGTGGAATGTGAATTATATGGGGAGATTAGCCATCTAAACATAGCTTGCCAAATGGGGAATCATTTCACTCAATAATAACTTATATGGGAAATTTCAATCACCAATCCTTATCATAATACCTATCACCTTGGTTGGTAAAACCAACCCAACTTTTCTCGGTTTAACAATAATTATTTGAACCCCAATCTTTAAGCTCTCTGTATTTTTCATCAACCACCAACCTGCCAACCCTAAGAGGAAATTCTAACCTATAAATCATATTAGAGCAATATATCACCAAAATTGATGATAGGTTAGAGCAACAAGATGAGATGTAAAAAAGATAAAATGCAAATCTAGAAAGTTATAACTCTTTATCCTTCTATAACCTTGATATTTAAATGGGACCAATGGATAATGATTTAAACTTCGATCTCATAGGAACTTACCTAGTACCTTTGGGCCTTATCCCATGGAGTAAGTAAAGGAAATTACATTAAGGAGCATCAAGAAGATCGATTCAAAGATAAAAGATGATGAGGATAGAGAGAATAGTGAAGATGAAAAGGTCATTGAGGAAGGTAAACTATAAGGAAATCAACAAGACACCATAGAGCAACACCTGAAGGAGGAGAGACACCATAGACTATATGCATGAAGATTATCAATAAAAAGGAGGAAATTTTGAGCTTAAAAGTCTAAATCAGTAAGAAACAATGACAGTTTTATTGCCAAAAAATTTAAGGTAAGTAATTCTTTACTTTTTGAAATTCATGATACTAACCCACCCTTCCCTTTCCTTTATTGATGAATTGAAACTATGATAAGTTTACAAAGACACCTCCTTATCTTTTACATTCTTACCAATGGGACCCATTACCTTTTCTTTATGTTCATGGATATTTTAGAGAGCAAAATGCCTTTTTATGTTCTAATCTTAAACTAAGAACGAGAAAAGAGATCAAGAAAAAGGAAGACATATGTAGATTGGGTCATCATTGATTTAAGGGGTTTTAGTCCAATGGATTGCTTATATCCAATATCAATGAACGACAATCACAAGCCTAAGGTAAAGCTTAAGTGAAGCTAGCTATAAGGGTCAAGCTATAAGACCATAAAATAATGCTCTTGGGAGGCAACCTAAGTGTTATATTTTCTTTGCAAATTTAGGAACTTATATTTATTTTATTAGTTTTTTATTTAGCTCTTGAATAAGATTTTCCATTTTGACTAGATTTGCTATAGAAGAGATAGGAAGAAAATAAGGATGGTTAAAGTGATTCAGCTTGGTCAATTCTATTTAATTGGATTTTCTTTTGCATTTTCCTATTTCTTTTAGTTAGTTATTTTTTTTTATTTTAAATTGACTACTTGATATTTCTTGTTTTTTTAATTGTTGGAGAGAATGTTAGTTAAAAGCCTAACGAGATTAATACAATCATCCTTCCACTAAGATGAGAGGGGAATAGTTCTTTATATATATCCTTTTATATCTTTTATGTTTTAGAATGCATGTCATTAAGGATAATGCCATATATAAGTGTGGAGGGGAAAGATTGTGATCTTATGCTTGGACCTATATGATGCTTGCACCTATGTGCAAGGCAAAAAATGGACCAATTTTTTTTTTTTGTGATTTTTTACAAGAGATATGTAGTTTGCTTAAGCTTTATTTGGTAATCACTATGAGTTACTACGAAAAAGAAATGTCACTCTAAAGATGAATTTAAGGTAAAAAAATCTTGAGTTAGTTGCTAAATTGAAAACGTATAACTTTTGAATTTAGGATAGTTAGAATGTAATGAGATTGTGTTTTGCATGTGTGTGAACACAAGTAATCTAACTAGCTATAGATAGATATAATTGCATGAGCTTAATTGGAAACAAAATTACTATTGTGCTTTGCTAATTAGTTTAGGAGATATTATTTAGGAATGATCAAATTAAGTTAAAAAAGAAAGAGAAATAACTACTCCACTACTTTTGGGATGCTTAGTAATCAGGGATCTCCATGAACAATGTTAATTTTTGCATCAAATGGCAAACCAAAACCATGAGTATGCAAAGCATTTCAAATAAAGTTATAGGTTGAGTAACCAGGTTCATTCATCACCAATATTTGTATTTGCAAAAAAAGGCATATGAACTCTTCAAAAAAGAAAAAAGAAAGAAAAATGGAAAAGTAGTGTGCTTAAAAGAAGAGATGAATACTAATGATCTCATACACTCAAAGCTACTCTTTCTTATTGTTAATTAGTGAAGGCAATGGTGATTTGACATATCTTATATTATAATTATGTCTATTGATGGTCTAGTTAGAGGATTGTTAACATGTATATGTCAAATATGAATTTATTGTTTCTAATTTTTCATGAATAAGTTAAGGTAGCAATATAAATTAAGTTCAGTTACTTAAATTGGTTCTTATGTGTATCTTTTATAGTTTTTAAGTGATTACTATTGTATGAATGATGAGGTTATATATGTTTTATAGAAGTTACGAAAATTTTGGCAAGTTCTTCTTTATTACTTGAGGATAAGTAACAATTTAAGTGTGGGAAAATTTATTACGCTTAATTTTTTCATAGATATTTGATGAGTTTGTGCTTCATTTGATGTTAATCTATATTTAAATTAAGTTATTTTGGATGATTTGAGGTTATTTCTCACATTTGGATGTGCGGTAGGAGTTTTAGTAAGTTTGGAGCGAAATGGGATTGAATAGGCAAAACTGGTAACGTCAGAGACCAAGTTGTATATTTAGATGCATGAAAAAGAAGAACAAGTTATTATACCCATACCTAAAGTCATAAGTTGTGATTTCCTAGTCATAATGAGACTCATAATCTGTGACTTAAGTCATGAACTGCAACCTAGATGAATTGGATCCTACTTTTTATTCTATTCTTTTAATGGAGTATTTAAAGCCAACACTTAGGGTTTTCAAAGATCTTTTTTGGGGGGCAGAAAGAGGAGCTTTTGAGAGAAGAAAATAAGGGAAAATATGCCTTAATGCAAGATCAAGTGCCAAAATCAAATAACAAAAACAAATGCCTTAGATAATAATCTTTCTTTTGTTTCTCATATTAAGCCAAAATCAATTAATGAGGCTTTTGATGATAATTTTAGGTGATTACTATGCAAAAGGAACTCAACCAATTTAAGAGAAATAAAGTTTGAGAGCTTATTCCAAGATCTAAAGAGCTCCCAATAGTAGGATGGAAATGGATATATAGAAACAAGTTAGATGAGCATGGGTTCATTATATGGAACAAAGCTAGATTGTTGGTTGCTAAGAGATACAACTAATAGGAAGGAGTTGATTATGATGAAACCTTTACCCCTATGGCAAGGTTAGATGTAATTCAGAATCTTCTTACATATACATGTCATAAGAATTTCACACTTCTTCAAATGGATGTCAAAAGTGCATTTTTAAATGGTTTTATTGAGGAGGAAGTTTATGTTGGACAACCTCTGAGTTTTGAGTCTCATGATTTACCAAACTATATTTTCAAATTAACAAAGGCCTTATATGGATTCAAACATGCTGTTAGAGCTTGGTACGAAAGGCTTAGTTCATATCTTTCAAAAAATGATTTTGAAAAAAGCTAGTTTGATACTACTTTGTTTGTGAAAAAACATAATAAAGATACAGTTATTATTCAAATTTATGTTGATGATATTATATTTGGTGTCACTAATGAATCTCTTTATGAAGAATTTGCTAAATGTATGGCTAGGGAATTTGAAGTGAGCATGATGGGAAAGCTTAAATTTTTCTTTGGTCTACAAATAAAACAATGTGAAGGAGGCATCTTCATCAATCAATTCAAGTACCAAAGGAGCTATTCAAGAAATTTCAGACAGATGGATACAAGCTAGTCAAGACACCAATGAGTTCAATAGTTAAACTTGATAAAGATGAATTAGGTAAGCCTACAACTGAAAAAAGTATAAGGGTATGATTAGCTATCTTCTTTATCTTACCACTTTTAGACCCGATATTATGTATAATGTATGCTTGTTTGTAAGGTTTCAATCATGTCTAAAAGAATCACATTTGCATGTGATCAATAGAATTTTGAAATATGTAGATAACACTATGCATTTAGGTTTATGGTATCGTAGGAACTCATCTTTTAGTCTTCTTGGATATTTAGATGTGAATTATATGGGTAGTTTGCTTGATAGAAAGGGCACTTCTAAAACCTGCTAATTTATTGGTGAATGTGTTATTTCTTGGTTTAGTAATAAGTAAGTTTTAATTGCCTTATCCACCATTGAAGCTGAATATGTGGCGGTAGGTTATTATTGTACTTAAGTTCTTTAGATGAAATAACAACTCAAGCACTATAGTAAAGATGTTTATCACATTCCTATCAAATGTAACAATATAAGAGTAAAAAAAATATTTATATGAATCCCATTCAATACTTAATAAGCAAACATATAGATAATAGGCATTATTTCTTAAGAGACCATGTGCAAAATGGTAAAGTGATGCTAGAATTTATTAACACTAACAACCAATTAGCAAATAATTTTATTAAACCCCTTAATGAAGAGAAGATAAACTTCATTAAAAGGGAACTATGGATGCTTGATGAAAGCTCTTTAGTGTGAAAAAGATCTTAATTGTTTGTATTCTATTGGACTAGGTTGGTTAAACCTAAGTCATGAACCTCTTTTGATCTTGACAATAGAGATTGATTAGTTCTAATGTTTTCATTAAGTGTTGTTTTGCAGTTTCTAAGGTAGTTTTTCAATTAGAAATTGGATGGAAATCAAAATCTCCAACCTTATGAAGGCCATCTAAATTCGCGTCCTATATCCCCTAAATCATGACCACGAACTAGCTATAAGGGTAGATGGAGCTAGGCCAGAGGAGTTCATGAGCAAACTCACAGACACAATTTAGTCGGAGGAAATAAGCTTGAGTTACAGAGGAATTCGCGGTGGCTATCGCGTCCCAAGTCGCGATCGCAAATTTCATAGTTATAACGAAGGGAACCAAAACCACAACCACAACACCCCAAGTGTCCAAGGTATCCGTTGGATATCAAATATCGCGAGGGAGAATTGCTAGTCGCGACTAAAAAAGTTGTAATTTCCTCATCAAACAGAGGAATTCACAGTTTCAGTGGTGCCCAAGGAAAAGACAACTCGTGACTGTGACTTTTAAGTAGTAGGTAGAACATAACAATTATTTTTTCTTGGATAAACTAATGGATGAAGGACACATGGACTAGCTATTAGACACAAAATGGGGTTCTCTACTGTGATTTTTGGCTCTTCATTGTAAATTGGAAATTCACGACCATAACTTATGCCTATTATAACTTAGACATTTGGGGATAGTTTTAAAGTAACATCTCTTTGGTGACTGTGGGCTATAAATACTCCACCAAAAAAATGTAAATGCAAGAGAATTCAATTTATTGTAACCATACTCTTGCAAATTTGCTACTCATTCTTTTACACTTTTTTAATGTGTCATTGATTATTTATTGTGAGCAATGAACACCATTGTAAGTCGGTTGAGAGTTAGCCAAGATTCTAAATCTCTTGTAAGAGGTTAAAGTATGAGCCCAAAAACACTTGTGAGAGGTTTTTTTATGTGAGCCTAGAAAACATAAGTTGCAAGGGTTTTTATGTGAGCCATAAGCACAAATTGTATAAGTTTGGTGTGAGCTTGGAAAAACCAGTTTAGTTGAGTGAAATACCAAATTGTGTAGAATTTGAGAGTGGATGTAAGGTTTGTTAATGCCTGAACCACTATAAACCTTTGTGTTGATTCTTTTCATCTCTTTCTTCACTTCCTAAACTCATTAACCTTCCTTTTTAATTTTTAATTAAACACCAATCAACCCCCCCTTCTTGGTGCCCTAGGCCAACAAGTGATATTAGAGCTAAGTCTCACTAAAAAGCTTAATTGTGTGAGTAAAGATAATGGCATAAGAAGGAATCCACACTCACCTCAAGCCATATTTCGATGAAGCATACTATATTCATTTAAAGTATAGGATGAAATTCTATCTAGATACGAATATGGTAGATCTATAGGATATTATTGCAAAGGAGTAGTAGCCACCCACCAAAGTAGTGGATGGAAGTGAGGAGCTAATCTCTAGAGAGGAGTAGGTTGAAGCACATAGAAGATCCAATGGCTAAAATAAAAGAGCCATGGCAATCCTTCGAAGCTCTCTTTCAAGAGAAGAAATTTAAAGGGTCCAACATTGCCTTACTGCTCAAGGTATTTGGAAGGCTTTGGAGAACTATCATGAGGGCACCACCTTGGTGAAATTCAACAGACTTGAAATGTTCGTGACAGAGTGGGAGCTATTCATGATGAAGGAGGAAGAAAGCATAACAGATATGATAAATCGGCTCCTTGCTATTGTTACCAATATGAAGAAGTTTGGGAGGGTTCTCACCAACCATTAGGTAAATTCTAAAATTTTGAAATCTTTACCTTTTAAAAAATTTAGTGTTAGAGTGTGTAGTATCCAAGAATCCAACCTGGAGATAGGGAAGGTGCCAATGGATGTCTTAATAATCAAACTCTTGACTCATGAGTTGGCCTTAAAGAAGGATGAAGAAATGAAGAGAATGAGGGGACAAGGAGAAAAATCAGAAAAATAAGAAAGGAAGACCTTGACACTCATATCCTCATCTAAGGAGAAGGACGTGAAAGTAGCCTCTAGTGAAAAAGAGAGTGACAAGGAGGAGAAGGAACTTGCAATCCTTTCCAAAAGAATTAAAGAGCTGATTAGAAGAAGAAAAAAAAGAAGGAATTTCAAGAAAGCAGCTTCAACTCCCAAAGGGAGATCAAATGATGTCACTTGCTATGAATGTGGCAAGCAAGACCATATCAAATATGATTGCCCCAAGTTAAAGAAGAAGAAGAAGAAAGGGGATAAAGAAAAAAGAAAGAGCTTCAAAGTCACTTAGGATGATAGCTCAAGTGAAGAAGATGAAAAGGAAGAGGTTGCAAGCCTTTGCTTTATGGCTCAAGTGGATTTACCTAATGAGATAAGCTCTTCACCTTACTCTTGTTATAGGCTCTTTACCTTACTCTTATTCTAAATTTGATGAATTAGATGATGTGGATGATGAGCTTTAAGAAGCTCTCACCATGAAATGTGACAAGTATAAGTCACAAATGAAAACTTACAAGAAGAAGTGCATTAAATTAGAGGATGAATTCAAATCCCTAAATAGTCTTGTAAGTGAATTGAGGGCTTCAAATGAAAAGCCTAAAAAGTCTATAAAGAATCTTTCTAAGTCATCTTCATCTCTAATTTCATTAAGAAAAGAGAATGACTTTTTGAAAGGAGTTGTCATTGAGCTTAAGAACTCTATTTCTAAGTTCTACAAAGGTAAAAAAGCTTTGGATACACTCATAGTATCACAAAGACTTCTCTTATTAGGCATGGTCTAGGCTTCAATAGAGCCTCTTCTTGTACCCCTTCATCCATAATTTTCATCAAGGCCTCAACACCTTAAACTTCAAGTATTAAGGTCATTGGAAAGAAAAGTATTCAAGGCACTAAACCCCCTTTGCCTAAGAGCGAATGAAAGGTTCAACAAGGCCCTAAGCCTATTTCTAAGAAGGCCAACCTTGCATACATGTGCAATAAAAGGCATGTTAATTCTAATACACAAAAAATTCACACCTACACCTATTCATACAAGTTCATGCTCTCACACACATCATGTTGGCATGAGAAAACCCCCAATCATACCAAGGCAATGCATAGGAGAAACACATAACTCTAAACTCCAATGCCATTATTGCATGAGGTATGGACACATATTTTTTATTATTTCATAAGGAAGGCTCACCTCAAGTTGGAGGATCCTTTAAAACCTAACCCCCTAGGACCTAAGTATACTTAGGTACCAAAGCAAAGATGATTTATTTGTGTTGTGTAGGGGTGTTTGGCAGCCACCATTAAAGCAAATCATTGGCATGTAGATAGTGAATGCTCAAAGCATATGATGGACAATAAGAAGCTATTCATGGCCTTAAAGGAAAAAGAAGGTGGAAATGTCACATTTGGTAACAATGCTAAGGGTAAGGTAATTGGAATTGCAACCCTTGGTAAGATTGGTTATTTTTTAATTAATGATGTTTTACTTCATGGCTTGCAACATAATTTGCTTAGTATAAGTCAATTATATAACAAAGGTAATAACATCGCCTTTGACCCTAGAGAATGCCAAATTACCACTTCAGTGGATAAAAAGGTAGTTTTCAAGGGTTATAGGAAAGTTAATACCTATCTAATTGACTTAGACAATTTGGCTATCCAATATTTTAAGTGTCTCATGTCTCTTAGTAATGAAGCTTGGCTATGACATATAAAGCTTGGGCATGTTATCATGGAGCTCTTTCAAAGCTTATCAAAAGGAAAAGTACTGGAAGGTCTTCTAAAGCTAAAGTTTTTTAGAGACAAGACATGTGGTCCTTGCCAAATGGGGAACCAACATCAATCTTCCTTTAAAGCAAATAATGTTGTAAATACATCTAAACCTCTTCAATTAATTCATATGGACTTGATAGGACTACTAGGAGTGCAAGTTTAGGTGGGAAACATTATGCACTAGTCCTAGTTAAAGATTACTCTAGGTTTACTTAGGTGCTCTTTCTAGCTCATAAGTATGATACTTTTGATGCTTTTAAAAAATTTGCAAAAAGAATTCAAAATGAAAAGGGTTACTTCATTTCTTCAATAAATAGTGACTATGGAAAGAAATTTCAAAATGAGTCTTTTGAATCTTATTGCCAAGAGAATTAGATTTTTTACAAGTTTTCAACCCCTAGAACACCATAACAAAATGGTGTTGTAGAGAGGAAAAATATAACACTAGTAGAAATGGCTAAAACTATGCTAAATGAGTATTCTTTGCCAAATTACTTTTGTGCCAAAGCTATCAATACTTCATGTTATATTGCTAATTGAGTTTTCAAAAGACCCATTCTCGATAAAACTTCTTATGAGCTATGGAATGGTAGAAAGCCTAAGATATCATACCTAAGAGTATTTGGATGAAAGTGCTATATATTGAATACCAAGGATAATTTTGGGAAATTTAACTCAAAAACTAATAAGGGTATATTTTTAGGTTATTCCGCCACTAGCAAGGCCTATATGGTCTTTAACAAGAGTTCAATAGTTATTGAAGAGTCTATGCATGTTGTATTTGATGAATCTAGTAATCTTGATATTGGGAAGGTTCTTTTATTAATAATCTTATAGGTGACTTTGAGAAATTGGAATTGAAGCACACTACAAGAGAGGAAGACAAGGATAATAACGAGGACAAATCATCAAGAGTAGATAAAGAACCACAACATTAACAAGAAGAATTGCTAAGTCAATATCTACCCAAGGATTGGAGATTCCCCAAGCATCATCCCAAATATTTAATCATTGGTGATACATCAAATGGTGTAAGTACTAGATCTCAACTTAACTTTTTAGATAATAATCTTGCCATTGTTTCTTAATTTGAGCTGAAATTTATTGATGGGGTTATTGATGATGAGAGTTGGGTGATTACTATGCAAGAGGAACTCAATCAATTTAAGAGAAACAATGTATGGGAACTTGTTCTTAGGCCTAAGGAATACCCAATTGTAGGTTGCAAATGAGTGTTTAGGAATAAGTTAGATGAGCAAGGGTTCATCACTAGGAATAAGGCTAGATTGGTTACAAAAGGTTACAACCAAGAGGAAGACATAGACTATGGTGAAATATATGCCCTCATTGCAAGGTTAGAGGCCATTAGGATTCTTTTGGCTTATGCATGTCATATGAATTTTAAACTTTTTCAAATAGATGTCAAAGACCGCTTTTCTAAATGGTGTCATTGAGGAGGAAGTGTATATTGAACAACCTCCTGGTTTTGAATCTTATAGTTTTCCAAATTATGTTTTTAAATTGAATAGAGCCTTATATGGTTTGAAACAAGCTCCAAGAGCTTGGTATGAAAGGCTTAGTTCTTTTCTTTTGAAAAATGATTTTGAAAAAGGGAAGGTTAACATAACATTGTTTATAAAAAGGCATAATCATGATACACTAATAGTACAAATTTATATTGATGATATCATTTTTGGTGCTATTAATGAATCTATATATGAGGAGTTTGTTAAGTGTATGACTAGAAAATTCAAAGATGAGCATGATGAGGAGCACAAGTTTTTCCTTAGTCTACAAACCAAGCAAACCAAAGAAAAGATGTTCATCAACCAAACCAAATACATAAAGGACATTCTCAAGAAATTTGGCATGGATGGATGTAAAGTAGCAAAAACACCAATGAGTGTTACCATAAAATTGGACAAGGATGAATCAGGTAAGACGACTGATGAGAAGTGATATCGAGGTATGATCGGTTCTTTACTTTATCTTACCACTTATATACTTGTATAATGTTTAATGTATGCATGTATGCTAGATTTCAATCTTGTCCCAAAGAATCCCATTTGAATGCTGTTTAAAGAATTTTCAAATAATTACATGGCACATTGAATTTAGGGTTCTGGTATCCTAGTGATTCTTCATTTAGTCTTATAGGTTACTCGGATGCAGATTATGCTGATAGTCTTTCAGATAGAAAGAGCACTTTTGGAACTTGCCAATTTATAGGAGAATGTTTAGTGTCTTGGTTTAGCAAGAAGCTAGTTTCAATTGCCTTATCCACCGCCGAAGCTGAGTATGTAGTTGCGAGTTGTTGTTGCACCCAAGTCCTTCGGATGAAATAAGAATTAAAGGATTATGGCAAAGTTATTGATCACATTTCCATCAAATGTGATAACATAAATACAATTAATGTTTCAAAAAATCCCATCCAACATTCTAGGAGTAAACATGTTGACATTAGGCATCACTTTCTTAGAGATCATGTCTAAAATGGTGATGTTGTGTTAGAATTTATATATACAAATCATTAAATTGCAGACATATTCACTAAACCTCTCAATGAAGAAAGGATGAACTTCATTAAGAAAGAATTGGAATGATTGATGAAAGCTCCCTAAATTGAAAATTTTTGATAATTTTACATGTTGCATTATTCCATGATTGAATGATTGCCTTGTGATGTGTATGATGTTTATTCTTTTAGATGTCTTAATTTCATGTAGAATTATGCTTTTCAATGCCAACTTGCATGAATTAAACATCAAAATATCAAAGTGGATCACAGTGTTAGATGTAAAGTCTTAAAATTTCATAGTTATCTTTTTGCCTTGTAATTCGCGGCCACTATTCCGTGATTTGCGATTGCGAATTATAGGTACTCATCTTTTCGGTTGACATCTATCAATTTCTGATCGCGAAATTCATTGCTCACTATAAATTTGTTCAAATTTCAAAACTTTGATCATTGAACATGCCTTTTCTTGAGGATTTTTATCCGTTACTCATATTTTTCAGAACTAGCAATCACGACTTTCAGATCGCTATCACAAATTTAGGTAACTGCCACACATTTAAATGATTTGATTGCTAA
Organism: Omphalea diandra; assembly: GCA_949677035.1. Classification (NCBI taxonomy): domain Eukaryota; kingdom Viridiplantae; phylum Streptophyta; class Magnoliopsida; order Malpighiales; family Euphorbiaceae; genus Omphalea; species Omphalea diandra. Next base: position 14,673 of record CATIWR010053444.1, on the reverse strand, counting down.
TCATTGCCCTTCTTCATTTAATTCTTTTATGACCATTTTTAGCCATTTTCGCACCCTTTATTGGCCTATATAAACCTTCCAAATAGTGATTCATATCACTTTTGCTAAGTTATCTCTATCCATACTCTTTCTTACTCTCAAATCTTCAAATCTTCCTTCTACTCACAAATGGCCCTTAAGAAAGCTTTAAGAGCAGAGAAAAGAAAGGCAGTAGCACAACCTTCTGGACCCCTAGCTTTGCACCAAATGAAAGGGATAACGAAAGAAGAGAAGGATCGCTATAAGGCAAATGCCTCTAAAATCATCTTTCCAAACAAAATCCCTTATACCTTTCTCCTTGAGTCACTGGGAATCAGAGATGAAATTCATGCATTTCTTTCTAACCTGCGATGGAACACATTTATATTTCATGATGAGCTAGGATATGAAAAAATTGTGCGAGAGTTTATGTGTACCGTGACTCTAAGTTGAAGAGCTGAATCTCGTGTTGGCCAATATGGGTTAGTATTTCATGCTTTTGAAGACCCTTATTTCATCACCTTTGAACAATTATCCAAACTTTTCAACCTTCAAGTCGGAGATGACATTCCATTCATCATTTTCATTCTTGTTGTTATCTATTCTGAGTTTTGGTCCTAAATTTTCATCGAAACCAAACATGACCCCAAAACTTCTTTAGCTAAATACATATGAACCTTACCTTTTTGGCTACTTCATTATATCATCACCTTCTCTGTTAACGCAAGAGGGGATGGTAACAAAAAAATGTCCTAAAAGGATCTTGTTTTCCTTTTATTCCTTGTCAAAAGTTGGCCTATACAAACTGGCCGATATCTTGTGGATCAACTGATTCACATGAGCACCAAACCTAAGAGTCAATTTCTTCTCCCTTCTCATGTTACTGCCATCTACAGATATGTTGGTGCTCTTAATAAGGAAAATGAAAAATTCCTCGCTAAGAAGCTTCTTCCCTCTCAAAACTTTCTGGACCTCACTTACCTCATCAATGCCAAAGCTATTCCCTTGATTCTTATGCTTATACTCTGGGTGCTTTTCGAGCAAAAAGGTTGGAAACATTCAAAGCTTCCAAAAAAAAAAGTTTGTCATTAAAGAAGGAAAACAACTAGTCCCACCTCCTCAACTAAAACCTAAGTCCAAAATCTCTCTTGCCACCTTCAACCAAAAATTAGACAAGGTGATGAAAGATTTCTCCTTCTTTCCCACCTACATAGTGACTTGGTGGATTTACTAGAGAAAGTAGGTGCTCCTTCCTACCATCTTTTAGATTTTGAGGATTAGGAGGACACACCGAAAGAGAAGGATGATCAAGAGATTGAGGTAGGTGATGAAGCTGAGGGAGGCAGAGATAATGAAGAACAAGATGATTTTGGAGATGATGACAGCTCTCTTATATTTTAGATTGTCTTCAAAATTTTTTTTTCTTTCTCGGTTGTGTTTTTAAATTTCTTGATGTAATCACTATGGATCACACAGTTTATAAATAAATAAAAGTGTTTAATTTGCAATTCTTTATCTCATATGCTATGTGATTGCAATTTTTAGCCTCCCCTCTACCCATTTAAACCATTTTGCAACTCTCTCATTCACTTTTCTCACTTCCCCTCCTTTATTCTACTGTTTTTTTCTAAAAAAGTCTCTTACTCTTCTAACATCACCTTCTCTACTTTCATGGCTCTTAAATAAAAATAACTAAGAGACACTAATAAAGGGAATGTCCCTATGACTTCGACTTCTTATCCCTCTAGACAACCTCCATGACATCTCATGAAAGAAGTGACCAAGAAAGAGAAGAAATGATATGAAATCATTAAAAAACAAGACCATTCTTCCTAATAAGATTGCCTTTGAATTTGTTCTTCAATCTTTAAAGCTAGAGAAGGAGATCAAGGAATACCTCTGTAACCTTGGATGGGAAGACTTTAGTTTTAGAAATGAGTAGGTTTATAATGAGTGACTTGAGAGTTCTTAACTACTATGGATATCAATAAAGATCACACAACAACAACAAGTTTCCATGGCCTTTTAGTTAGATGCTTTGGCAACCCATACTACATCACTTACTCCTCCCTTTGCTCACTCTTTAATTTTTAAACTGGTGACGATGTCCCTTGAAACCATAGATAACTTCATCTTGACTTTAATGAGTTTAGCGCTGGATTTCAATCAAAACTCATCATGACTCCAAAACTTCCCTAGCTAAAAATACAAACACCCTCACAATTTGGTTATTTCACCTCATCATTACATTTTCCATCAATGTTCACAGTGATGGCAAAGAAAAGGTATCACAAAAAGACCTTTGCTTCCTCTTGTCTCATTAAGGATAAGCCCATTCAAAGTGCGAGATTTTTCATTAACCAACTAGATCACTTGAGCAAGTCCAAACATGGATAAATTTTACTCTTCTCCCACATCATAGCCATCTATAGGCATGTCGGTGCCTTAAACCCATAAAATGAATAAATTTTCAAGACCACCTATCTTCCAAACACTAATTACCTTAACCTTACATACCTTCTTAATGCCAAAGCAATTAGGCCTTATACTTATGAATATTTGCTTAGGGCATAGGGGTAAATCTTTAACAAGCTTTTCAATAACAAAAGAAGAGAAGGCTTATGCTTAAAGAAAACCATGAAGAGTAACCAAGAGAACATAAGGTATAGGCTCCTACTTAACCTCCTCCTCCTGTTTCTTTATCCACTATTAACAAGAAGCTTGACAAAATCCTAAGGGTCATGAATCAAAGATTCAAGCTTTTTAGTCATCTTTATAGTGATATAGTGGATATCCAAGAGAAAATGAACCTTACTCCTTGCTCCTAATCTCGAGGAGGATATTGAAGAAGAAGAACAAACCAAGAACAAGAAGGAGATGATGACCATTCTCCTACCTTTTAGTTTCCTTTCTTATTTTTTCTTTCTAGTTTTCATCTTCATATTTATTTTGTTTTATGTTTCTTTTATATTTTTTCTAAATTTTAAATGTAAGGCCTAAACATGTGATAAAAAATGTGTATATGTTTGAAATTTTATGGATTAAATGTAATGATTGGATGTTTATCTTTCATGAAAAATTCTCTTCCTTTGGTGTTTCTCTCTATTGTCTTCTTATTATTGCACATGCTTATTATGTTTGATTAAATCTTGTGTTTAATTGATGTGCAATTCCTCTCTCTTGTTCTTGCCCATCCCTTCTCTTCTTTATCTTGACAAAAGGGAGGGAAATTAGATTGTTATATGCAAAATGAATGTTAATACATTAGATTTATTGAAATAACTAAGGAAAAGCATCGATTGAGGGGGAGTATGTTTAAAACTTTAAAATCCTATGCCTTAGTTTATTGATGTATTTGTAAGTCTAAAAAATTAATATTTCTAACTTTAGTGTACCTCCATACAGTTAGAATTTTTAAGGATGTGTAAGCCATAAGTTATACACTTTTCAATTCAATCTAAATTGTCAAAATAAAAAAGGGTGAGATTGTTGAACTATGTTGGTCAAACATAAGTCAAACCTCTATTTTGATCTTGATAATATAGAATGAAAGGTACTAATGCTTGTGTTAAATGTTATTCTTATAAAAAAACAAGGAAGGAATTAAGTAGAAAGTCGAATGAAATGAAACTCTAAGTCTCTAAAACTTGGCTTATAATTATAGCCATATCATGATAAGGACCAAGCTCTCATTGCCAATTTGCTCATCACGAACATTATTCACTAAAAAACTAGAACTCAAACCTTCAATCTAATTCACAGTTTGAATCCCATCGAGTTCACAATCACAACCTTTAAAATTCTTCAAAAAAAGCTCTAATAGTCACCCAAGAAACCTATTGAAGTATGCCATGTGTTCAAGGAGCTATTATGAAATTTAAAGTTTGCGATTGCGATAAATAAGGTGTGTTCATGAGTGTATTTCAAGAATGAACTAAAAAATCTAGTGTGCTTTTGCAATGAAGCTTGCAATGCACTAATCTAGCACCATCCTAGATCATGATCACAACCTATCTATTTATGAGTGAGGCATCTAAAAAGGAAGAGGACTTCAACAGCTAGTTTTAAAGAATAAATGATCAAAAGCCATGTGTCACTAGTTGTCAAACACATTAAAAGATCTGGACCATAAAAAAGCAATTTTCAGCACAAAATGTCAATTGCGATCACAGTTACATGATCTCGACTATAAAACTATTTTGACAAGCATTTAATATAAAATTACTAACCAAATCTTAGAGATTTACATATAGTTTCCTTAGTAATGGCTCTTTGGTGGTTAGAACTTATAAATACTCTACTAAATGGCCTTGAATGCAAGAGAACTAACACTTTTTATGTCCAAACTCTTGAGATTTGATTCTCAATCTTCTATCTTTTAAGTACTTGTGAACTTTGTTTGTTGAGAGTATTCATTGCTTGCAAAAGGTTAAGTGTAAGCCTTAAACACTGGGTTTCGATTTTAAAGTAAGTCTTAAGTGTCTAAAACTCTTGTAAGGTTGTTTACTAGCCTTAAACACAAAGTGTAACTAGGGTTAGGTGTGAGCCTAAATACTAGGATTTATGTGAGCTTGTGAAACATAAAAAGAGTTAGTAAAATATCCAATTGGTGAATTAATGAGTGGATGTAGGGTTGGATAATACTCGAACCATTGTAAATTATTATGTGTTGTTCTTTTCCTTCCTTTTCCTTAATCCTTTAATTGTTATATTCCTACCAAAATTTTAAATTATCTACCAATTCAACCTCCTTTCTCACTGATCAAAGGCTAACACAAAACATATCCTAATACAGTTGATAGGGAGAACCCCCATCCCAAGGGGTATAAAATTCTATATTTTATATTATTCTTAATAAAAATGGTCAAGCTATTCTTGAACATATTGTAAGGCTTACAATTCAATATGAATAACAAGCTAACCATGAAAAATTTACAAATTTTAAATTAAGATTATTCTTAAATTCTTTAATTAAACAACTTTTACTATGTAATTTTTCCAAGCAATTCTATACTAACATGGTAGGACATGGAAAGGCAATTTCACTCCTAATTGTTTAAAGTTGAATTCGAAGTTTACATTACTATGTTATTAAGGGTGACTCAAATAAGTGGGAAGACTACTGATATGTTCATTGAAAGTTTCAAGAGGATGAGTAATCAATGCAAGATTTTCTAGCCAGAAACCAAGGTATAGAGTTTCATAATTTTTATAATTGGCAAAAAATCCGGTATGATATAAAATACTTTTAAGGAAAGATAATCAAAATAAAAAAGGAGTTATAGGCTTTTATTGTTAAGAGATTAATGGCTTTGAGGTAGTAATGGTTGACTTCTTAGGCTCAGACAATTATGTCTACTTTTTTTTATATATAAAAAAGGTACCTGACTAGTGGAAAAGCTTCAAGGTTGAAATGCATAGCCTTAATATACATTTGATGTGTCCAAAACTAAAGAGATATTTGATTACTTGCTTAAGGAAAAGTTTATCAAGCATAAATAAGGACATAACTTTCCAACCAAAAAGGACATGAAACAAAAGGACTTACATAAGTTCCATAATTTCCTATAATCATTCAACCAACTCATGTTGGACTTTCAGGAATATGATTCATAATAGAATTAATAAGGAGTTTTTAAAGTTCCCAAAATGGAAGCAATGTTATTGATGAAGATTTAGGGAATTTTGATTTTGAGAACCTTACTAAATTTAAAAGCTAAAGAAAGAAGAAAATAAACAATGCACCTCTATCCAAAAATGTATTTTTTATAAAGTTTGGATTTTAAAGAAAGTGTTGGTGTAGTAAGAGGTTAAAGATGGAAAAAAAAGGATTTTAGAGCATGTTCATAAAGTAAAATGACATTTTCTTGCATAAAGTTTCTAGATGAATCAATCTATATTCATCGTACCTCCTCTAGTCTATATGAGTATATGAGTAATCAATGGGATAAAATTTAGCACAAAAAGTTCCTTGAGCCATTAACCAACACTTAAAAGAGAAGACTTCAGAAATAAAGAGCTAAAGAGAAAAGAAAGAAGGAGATGAAAACCCATTCAAAGGCAGAAAAGTCAAAGTTAGTAACAAGGTTACTGAGGATGTAGTTTGGATACTTCTAATGATGATTTGTTATCTTTGTCTTATGTAGGAAGTTTTGAGAATATATCTAAAAGTTCTCTGATGGAAGGCACTATTGTTGTAAGAGAAGTTCCAATTCCTTATGGATGTGTAACCTTATCAACCATGCTTACACTTAATTTCAAATCCAAGAATGGTGAAGAAGACATAATTGAAGTGGAGGGAGATTAGGAACTAGGGAGGCAAACTTTGCTCTCTAATGATGAAGACTGCTACAATGGCATCACCATACAAGCTACTAAATTTAACATGCCTAAAAAACTTATTCTTGAAAAGCCATAAATGGACATGACTAAGCATGAAAGACCTCTACATATGAAATCCCATTTAGATGAAAGGCCTTTTCCAAAGTTTTTGGTTGATAATGCTTGGACAATGAATGTTCTGTTACTAAGAATGTTGCATGCTTTGGTAAGAATGGTAAAGGATCTACTTGTAATGAGGTATCAATATTTGTTTCCACTGAAGAAATTATAAAAGCATTGAGGATCTTGGATATTAAGATTACAATTTAAAGTAAGATTTCTTTAAGTGCTCTATTTATTATGAATTCAACTACTAATTATAATATGCTTTTAGGGAGATATTGGATTCACAACAACCATCTTCCAATTGACAATTTTTATTATTTTAGAAGGCTAGTGATATGGGGATGGTCTAAGCCTTTTAGAGCTTGCTTCAATAGAAGCTAAGTTTTGTGGCATGGTTTTTGGTCGTATTAAGTTTATAAGGAGAAAGAAAAATCAAGATACAAAGTTTGCTTATATGTCATAAGAAGAAATAACTATAACTCAACAAGTCAACAAATACCATGCCATTCAGGTTGATGTTTCAACCAATCATTAAGGAGATCCATGATTAATTACACTAATAAGGAGTTAGCAACAATTACAGCCACATTTTTTAAAGCTCATGTACAATAATCTTTTGATAGATTAATGTTTGAGGAGTTTCAAGATGTGTATTGTAATGACCATCTTCATTTACAAATCATGACATTCATATCAAAAAATACATACACATAAAGGTTTATTCATCACACATTCATAATCCAACATGTATTTAATGTACATGTATGTTAACTAATATTCAAGGCTAGTGACCACAAACTAGTTCCTATCTAGATATATGGACATGACATAAGGAGAGAGAGAGTTGGAATTCAGCTGATGACCTGTGGTCAATGTGTCTCTATGCAAAACTCTAAGCACCAAAGTGTCCAATCCCTATGCCTTAGTATCTAAAATATAATTTCAATTTGGTGAGTTACGACTCAACGAATAAAAATAATAATCAGATTCTTATGGCATAACCAATAATCAAATATCATTAGGATACATTACAAGTATAACAATTGACTATGCCAGTGCTAATGCAATAGATTAATTTTTGTCATGACCTTGTAAGGCAAACACTGCTCCCGAGAATTCATGTGATTCAAGTAACATTTGATTTTGCTGGCTAACATATAACAAGTGGATCATTTTATCAATAACATGTGCCAATATGACATACTGGTCCCTTTTCCAAGTGATTTGCAAGTGTTTGACAAGTCAGTTACAACATCCTTTTAGTTCTATATGCAAGTGTTCATTCACAATGTTATACCAAGTAATCATTAAGAGCATATAATTCTCACTTGACTTGTATTCACATGTAAAGTGTAACAATTCAATCTCATATACATGTAATAGAACATAATCTTATTATAAAATTATCACACATTCACATTAAAATTTAATTATAGCTTTTACTCACCTTTTGATGTGACCAACCTTTATTGGTTCTCTCTCTAGGGCTTCCTCAAAGTGTTGAGATCCTAATATTTGATACATACATGGTTGTAAGTATGTCAAAATGATTATGAATGCTTGGTATACAACTATGTTATGATCCAGGCAAATGGACTTAGTGTTTATGCATATTTTCCTTATATGGCAGCTTGAGCTTGCTACACTATCACAATAACAACTCTAGATATACTTATCCAAATAACATGATTCTTTTTTCCAAATAAACTAGACACATAATGATACAAAATTTTCAATTTTTAGGTTAATATAAGACATATAGAAAATGTGGTGAATTTTTGAATTTTGCCCTATTTCAATGTCATCTCAGTCTGAGTAGGTCTTACATTCTTAGGTGTAACTCAAATTGTACATATCCAATTGTAAAACTGACCTACTAGAAGTTACAAAACACATAATGGAACATTCTTCATATTTTACTCATTGTTAAATTCAGTATATAAAGTCACCAAAACAAATTACCAATCTCAAGGTAAACAGGTTTGTAACATGTGATGAAGGTGCAATATCTCATCAACTATGTTACATTTGGCAAAAATATTTCACATGAACTTTAAAGTTTGTCACATCATCAAATTCCGAATCAATGGGATTAAATTCTTGGAAAATAGAATTAAAAGACAAACTTAAAAATAATGAATATGTTCATGTAAGAATGCCAATTAATGTGGATAGAGATGTTACATTTCTTCCCCTCTTATGAAGAATTTCATCCTTGAAATTCAATACATGTAAACAAATAAGGATATTGTCATTTCCTGTTCTCTTCAGTTTCCTATGTAGCCTCTTTTTATGAGTGGTTTCTTCATAACACCTTAACTAATGGGATTTCTCTTTGCAAGTTATCAGCATTAGGCACACAAATATGAGAAGCCAACATCAAGGCATCATTTCAAATATCAAAATCACCATGTCTCCCTTATTTTACCATTTCAATCATTCTATGTAACTTTGAATCCTTGCCATGTGCTTATTTAATTCGATCATGCAACATTGGTCTCACTTGAAAAGTAGCAATCAATGCCTCATTCTTTTATATGTTTAGTTCCATAATCATAGTTCATAATTGAACTAAATAAGATAATGGAAATACCCATAAATGAGCTATATCACTTCTTGATTTTCTGCTCAAAGCAACATCAACTACATTTGCCTTCCCTGGGTGATACTCAATGGTACAATCCTGATCTTTTAACAGTTCTAACTACCACCTTTGTCTCATGTTTAATTCTTTTTGGCTCATCAAACACTTCAAGCTCTTGTGATCTGTAAATATTTGAAAAGTTTCTCCATACAAATATGTCTCCATATTTTCAAAGCAAACACAATGACAACAAGTTCTAGGTCATGTACTGGATAAGATAATTCATAAGGCTTTAATTGTCTAGATGCATATGCAATTACCTTACCATGCTGCATTAAAACACATCCCAAACCTTGATGAGAGGCATCACTATATACTATAAATCATCCATTACCAGTAGGAATGACTAACACTAGAGCAGATGTCAATCTATCTTTTAATTCATCAAAACTCTCTTGACATGCTTTAGACCACTGAAATGCTGCATTTTTCTGAAGTAACTTAGTCAAAGGAGCAACTATAAGTGAAAACCCCTCAATAAATTGACGATAGTACCTAGCTAGTCCTAAGAAACTTCGAACTTTTACAATATTCTTTTAGATTTCCCATTTTACTATTGCTTTAATTTTGTTTGGATCCACCTCTATGCACTTTTCATAAAATATATGTCCAATAAATACCAAATGGTCAATCCAAAACTCGTACTTTTTTAATTTAGCAAATAGTTATTTTCTCTCAAAATTTGCAACATAATCCTTAAATGTTGTTCATGCTGCTATTTGCTCCTTGAATACATTAGTATGTCTTCAATGAACACAATTACAAATTTGTCTAAAAAGGCTAGAACACTTTGTTCATAAGATTCATAAATGCAGCGGTGCATTAGTCAAACCAAATGGCATCACCAAAAATTCATAATGCCCATACTTAGTTCGAAAATCTATCTTTGATACGTCTGAGTTTGAAATTTTGAGATGATAATATCCTGATTTCAGATCAATTTTAGAAAATAATCGTGCTCCTTGTAATTGGTCAAACAAATCATGTATCCTTGGTAAAGGATACTTGTTCTTTATAGTAACCTAATTTGACTACCTGTAATCAATACACAACCTCATTATCCCATCTTTCTTTTAAATAAATAATACTGGAGCACCCCAAGGTGACACACTAGGTCTGATGAATCCCTTTTCAAGTAGTTCTTGCAATTAGGTCTTTAATTCTCTCAACTCAGTTTGAGCCATCCTATAAGGTCGAATGGATATCGGTTCAGTTCCTGGGACTAACTTAATTATGAATTCTATCTCCTTATCAAGTGGTAAACCGGGTAAGTCAGCTAGAAAAACATCTGGAAACTCATTTACCACAAAAACATTCTCAAGTAATTCATTTGTGAACCTTGTGTCTACCACATGTGCCAAATAAATGTCACAACCACTTTTAATCATATGAAAAGCCTTAATAGCAAAAACTAGACACACAGGTACAATTTCCCTTTCCCTTTAAAACACAACCCTTGTATGATTTGGAGATTCCAGAATAACTTACTTAGTAAAACAATTCACTATTGCCTAATATTTGGATAACCAGTCCATACCTAGTATCACATCAAATTCACATAGTGGCAACAATATTAGATGAACATTGAACTCAACGTCATCAATGTGAATCACACAATCACAACATATCTTATCCACAATCATCACATCTCTCAAAGGAGTACTAACACATAGATTAAAACCTAAATGTTGATGCTTAGTACATAATTGTGATGCCATGTTCAATGAAATGAATGAATGTGTGGAGCCAGGATTAATTAATGCATCAACTTTTAAATCATGGAGAAAAAGTCTACCAGTGATTACTTTTAATCTCATATCTTAGTCTCTGTTCAAAATTTTGACATTTATCTTTGTCAGTGGCCACCATGAAAGATGCATAATGAGATAATTGATTAAATTTTACATCATACTCGGCTATAGTTTTCTCCCCCTGCTTTAGGTTTAGAAATTCCCTTTTTTTTTTTTTATCATCTTTGTACACTGTTGGCACATAATTATTATTGAACTCATAAAGAAAATCATCCTATGTAAACACTAGAGGCTGGAAAATACTCCCTAGAATGGTTTCCCACCAATCATATGCATTCCTCTATAATAGTGATACTGCATAATCAAACTTTTCTTCTGGTGTGCATTTCATCAAATTCAAAACTCTCTATGTTCTTTTTAGCTATGTCTCTACCCTGATGGATCTGTGGTACCACTGAAGTCCACTGCACCTTTTTTTCTTAAATTGTCATAATTTCTTTCTTTTAGAATTTCTGGACCCTGCACTATTGGTTCACCAATTCTATATTGTAGTTGACCATAAGATATGTGTTGTGCATGAGAATGTGTAGGAGATCTAACTCTATCAGTAGGTTGATCTCTTAATGGTTGGCAAGATGCCTCTATGGAATGCAAATCGACTGACTCTTTTCTCCTTAGTGAGCCATGGGTACTACCATGACTACCCTATGTTAATGCCCTATAAACATATAAGACTATGTCATATGATAATGCATAATAGTGCAAAAGTCATTTCATGTTCATGTGTATGTCCCTATGGAACCTATCCTTGCTCTGATACCAAAAACTATAACAACCATCTTCATTTACAAATCATGGCATTCATGTCCAAAAATACATACGCATAAAGTTTTATTCATCATACATACACAATCCAACATGTATTTAATGTACATGTATGTTAACTAATGTTCAAGGCTATAGATTAGTTCCTATCTAGATATATGTACATGACACAAGGAGAGAGAGAGTTGGAATTCAGCCAACGACCTGTGGTCTATGTGTCTCTATGCAAAACTTTAAGCCCCAAAGTGTCCAATCCTTATGCTTCAGTATTTGAAAAACATAATTCCAATTTGGTGAGTCGCAACTCAATGAATAAAAACAATAATCATATTCTTATGGCACAACCAATAATCAAATATCATTAGGATACATTATAAGTATAACAATTGACTATGCAAGTGCTAATTCCATAGATTGATTTTTGTCGTGACCTTGTAAGGCAAACACTGCTTTTGGGAATTCATGTGATTCAAGTGACATTTGATTTTACTGGCCAACATATAACAAGTGGATCATTTGATCAATAACATGTGCCAATAGGACATATTTGTCCTTTTTTCACGTGATTTACAAGTGTTTGATAAGTTGGTCACAATATCCTTTTAGTTCTATATGCAAATGTTCATTCATAATGGTATACCAAGTAATCATTGAGAGCATATAATTCTCACTTGACTTGTATTCACGTGTAAAGTATAACAATTCAATCTCATATACATGTAATAGAACATAATCATATTATACAATTATCACACATTCACATTAGAATCTAATTATGGTTTTGTGACCAACATTTAGTAGGTTTGGTTCTCTCTCTAGGGTTTCATTAAAGTGTTGAGATCCTAACATTTTATATATACATGGTTATAAGTACGTCAAAATGATTATGAATGCTTGGTATGCAACTATGGCATGATCCATGCAAGTAGATCTAGTGTTTATGCATATTTTTTTTATATGGCAGCTTGAGCTTGCTACACTCTCATAGCAATAACTCTTGATATACTTATCCAAATAACCTAATTCTTTTTTTGAATACACTAGACACATAAATGAAACAACATATTCAAATTTCAGGTCAATATAAGACATATAGAAAATGTGGTGAATTTTTTAATTTTTCATTATTTCAATGTCATCTCAGTCTAAGTAGGTCTTACATTCTTAGGTGTAACTCAAATTGTATACATCTAGTTACAAAATTGACCTACCAAAAGTTACAAAACACATAAAGAAACATTCTTCATACTTTACTTATTGTCTAATTCAATCTATAAAGTCACCAAAACAAATGACCAATCTCAAGGTGAGCAGGTTTGTAATATGTTTACAATCAGTCATGATTAAGGTGTAATATCTCATCAACCATGTTAAATTTGGCAAAAATATTTCACAAGCATGTATATTAGACATAAAAATACAACTTTAAAGTTTGTCACATTATTAAATTCTAAATCTATGGCTATCAAATTCTTGGAAAACAAAATTGAAAGATAGGTGAGGTTTAATCCGGGTACAAGGTCAGTCACAATCAATGAGCCATATATCTTTCCACATAACAATTCAATCAAAATTGCTTTACATGTAATTAAAGGGATATAACCTTACAAATTTCATGTTTTTCACTTTATCTAAATCAGACATATAGTCATCAAAATATATGAAAAGTAAAAGATTGAGGTGATTTAGGTTCATTATGAACCAACCCTAATAAAGGAGCCATATCTTCTCACACATACTCAAAATGAAGAAAAATATTTAATATGCATTTGGATGGGGCATAAAGCTAAAAATTTAATATTTTGCATTTCCCTAATTCCTCTTATAGGGTTATGAACTTGTGAGTACAAAATTATGCTCTATCAATAAAACTAACACAATCAGCTTTTGTTCTCTTGAATTTCAACTTCCATCCAAGAGTTCTAGCTCAAAAACATTTAATTCTCACTAAACATGCATGATTAAAATGTCATGAGGGATTGATTTCATGTGGAAAGAAGATAAATTAATTTATCTATTTTCCCAGAACTAGAAAACCTTAGTATTCTTTCCTAGGTAACTCACTCTTCTCCTTCTCCTCGTTCTTCTTCTTTTTATTCTTCCCTTCTTTCTTTCTTTCTTTCTTTCTTCTTTAGTTTTCTCTTTCTTCTACTATCCCTCATGTTTAACCTCTCTATTGTGATCCTAAAGAGTGAAAAATTCTACTTGTAGACCTATTGTAACTAGACAAAATCATGGTGTTTCACTTCTATTGGTTAGAAGTTCACTTTTCCTCTTTTAGTCCTTCTTCTTCTCTCCTTCATCACCGCCACCCATCTCCTTATCCCTATATGCTCCTTATACTTTTAAATAAGCTCTAATACACCATTATTTATTATACTATAACATGCACACAACATAAGATAATTTGCCACGCAACTATACAAACATTACATATATGTTTAAGTGTCCCAAATGCAATGGTGCAAGTGTCATCATCATGTTTATCCAATTCACATATCTAAATGATCATTTATCCATTGCATATGTTCATATGAGATTGCAAATCATTTATGTAATGAATATGTTCATGTAAGAATGCCAATTAATGTGGATAGGGATGTTAACATCCCTATCCCTATTCATTGGCATTATCACATGAATATATTCATTGTACAAATAATATGAAATCACATATGAGCATATGCATAGTATCAAATGATATGAAATCTCACATGAACATATGCATAGGATAAATAATCATTTAAACATGTGAATTGTAAAAGCACGACAATGACAATTGCACCGTTGCATTTGGGATGCTTGAACATATATGCAGTGTTTGCATAGTTATATGACAAATTATTTTATGTTGTGTTCTTATTATAGCATCATAAATAATGGTGTTTGAGAGCTCATCTAAAAGTATAAAGAGCATCTAGAAATTAGACGATGGACGAAGGTGATGAAGGAGTGAAGAAGAGGGACTAAAAGAGGAAAAGTGACCTT